>AFQZ01000743.1:0-25751 GCA_000222935.2 Aciculosporium take MAFF-241224 | reverse complement strand
CCCCTTTTTATGCTCTTGCACAGCAAACCCGCTTACGCTTCCCCTTTTTTTACAAGAAAATTCGTAACCCCCTTTTTATGCTCTTGCACAGCAAACCCATGCGCTCCCCTTTTTTTACAAGAAAATTCGTAACCCCTTTTTATGCTCTTGCACAGCAAACCCGCTTACGCTTCCCCTTTTTTACAAGAAAATTCGTAACCCCTTCTTATGCTCTTGCACAGCAAACCCGCTTACGCTCCCCCTTTTTTACAAGGAAATCCGTAACCCCTTCTTATGCTCGTGCACAGCAAACCCATGCGCTCCCCCTTTTTTACAAGAAAATCCGTAACCCCTTCTTATGCTCTTGCACAGCAAACCCGCTTACGCTCTTGGAGCGTAGCCCCCTCAGTCCTCCTCCGAGACGCTCGTATTGAGCTGCACGCCGTGCCACCCGCTCATGACGGCCCCCAGCGCGGCATTCACCATCCGCTGCTGCTGGAGCATTGTGCGGCCGCGAAAGGCCCGGCTCGCAATGTCGATGGCGTACATGCTGCCGCAGCCGCCGGATATGTCTCTGACGAGGAGGTGTGTGGGGTGGAGGGCATGGTGGAGGAGGGTGGCTATGTCGGCTTCGGCGGGGGTCATGGGGGGGGCCTCATCGGTCTGGTGTGGGGGTGATTGTTGCGATTCCGGGGCTCTTTGTGCTTGTCGTCGTTCTTGGCTCGGTTTCTGTGCTCGCTGGGCTGGCCGCGTGGCGTACGGGCGCGAAGGGGGGATGTTGGTTTGGGAAGCGAGGCGGAGGAGCCGTTGGCGGGCGGCGGCGGCGCGGCAGGTGGTGCAGAGGGAGGGGTAGAGCATGGTGGTGGGTTGGTCTGATTCTTGGGTTCTTGGCTCTTGGATTCGTCGTCGGTCGATTGGTTGTGGGATGGGAGCTTGTTGCGGGATGGGAGCTTGTTGTGGGATGGGAGCTTGTTGTGGGATGGGAGCCTGGGGTTGTTGAGAGTGTGGTTGGTGGTTTTGGTCGAGCTGGTTGAGGAGATTTGGCCGGGGATTTGCCGGCTGGTGGATGCGATTGTGGGTCTGGACGCGCTTTTATGAGTGGTTGTGGTTGTGGGGCTCCGGAGGGAAAACCCGGAATGTAGCTTTATTGATGCAGCTCATGACAATATATGGACAAGAGAAGTCCGCCGGAGGCGGGAGCTCGCCGCAGGCGGCCCCCGGCAGGGCCCCCGGAGGGATATTCAAATACAGGATTATTTATATAGCTTGTTTATAATATAATAAGGAAGTCTGCCGTAGGCAGGAGCTCGCCATAGGCGGCCCCCGGCAGGGCCCCTGGAGGAATATTCAAAAACAGGATTATTTATATAGCTTGTTTGTAATATAATAAGGAAGTCCGCTGGAGGCAGGAGCTTGCCACAGGCAGCCCCTAGTAGGGCCCTTGGAGGGATATTTGAAAACAAAATTATATATATTGTTGGTATCCTCAGGATACAATTATGCTGCAGCACAAAGGGGGGGTAACAAGGTTCAATAATCTCTGTATCCTAAGAAATAAGAGAGTAAAGAAGCTACGTGTTACGTGATGGATATGTCACGCAGTCGGTTGGTAATACCGTAAAGCTAGTCGTTATCGTTATCATGTACAGGACATCAGAACGCACCTGTATACTATTCACTAGTCATGTAGTTAGATGCATCTTGTAAGTTGGTTGATTGTCACTAGCTATACGACGGATTCGTCATCTATATATGGAGATCCACTGTCACGGATAATACCGTAACACTACGATGCAGAATGTGTGGTGTTGTGGCCACAGTACTGCCCTGGATCACGTGACATACTAATCCAGCCAATCAGGGCGCGCGAATTGCGCGTATGGCCCACAATTCCTAGTCGCGATGATGTATTCCTTCCATCCTCCAGACGAGCGACTCCAACATATATAGCTTATTTATAATATAATAAGGAAGTCTACTAGAGGCAGGAGCTTGCTATAAGCAATCCCTGGCAGGGCCCCTAGAGGGGATATTTAGAAGGTAGGATTATTTATATAGCTCTTTATAATATATATAGGGAGGAGAAATCCACATAGGCAGCCCCCAGCAGGGCCTTTGGAGGGATATTCAAAAACGGGATTATTCATATAGCTTATTTGCAATATAATAAGGAAGTCCGCCGGAGGCGGGAGCTCGCCGCAGGCGGCCCCCGGCAGGGCCCCCGGAGGGGATATTCAAAAGGTAGGATTACTGATGCGGCTCCTTATAATATACATGGGGAGGACAAATCCGCGCAGGCGGCCCCGGCAGGGTCCCGGAGAACAATAAGCGGAGGTGGATTCGATGCGATACATTCGGGCTACCATACGGATCTAGTATCCAACAACGGCAGCAATCCGGTCTATATTCGAGGGCGCGTGTGGGAAGGAGGATACTCCAGGAGGGCTGTTGAGGAGGAAACGAGGTCACGTGATGGGATGGGGGAAAATATGAGATAAATTGGGGAGCATGAGAATTGACTAGCTTAGCTTCAACGACCTGATAAAGCACCATAACCCTCAATCAAACGAGTCATTCTTCCGCGCTTATAAACGGAAATGTTGTTTCACCTTATCGGGGGCCCTGCACGACTGGGGCAAAATATGGGGCAAAATGTGGGGCACTGGTGCCTGGTGCCTGGTGCCTGGTGCCTTCCCGAAAGGACTGTTGAACGACTTCCTGCCTTGTTAATACTGCAGGCGAGCCTGCCGGCAGGTCAGGCATCCATCCGCAGTCCTTCAACCTTTGCATGCATCTCCGCGCTTTGGCTGCGCGTGCGTTTTCTACCTCTAGAGCACCATCAAACAGCCTGCCCGGTGCCGTGGATGGCCCAGACGATTCACCAAGCACTTTGCTGGACAAACCGCGCTGCATCAGCGACTCGACGGTCCGCCCATCAAATATTTGTACGTACGTCACTTTGCAGCTACGTGCCTGCTCCCATTTAGCCGCCTTCGGAAGTAGGGGGCGTTTCAAAGGGGAGATGAAAAAAAGGACAAAGGGGGGGTGAACAAAAGGAAGAAGGGAGGACGAAAAAAAGGAAGGGAGGATGAAAAAAAGGAAGGGAGGATGAAAAAAAGGAACAAGGGAGGATGAAAAAAAGGAACAAGGGGTGGGGGAACCCGAAGAAGGGGTTGGGGAACCCGAACCCGACGCCAAGATGATTTCCTCCTTGCCCTTTTCTTGTTCTTTCTTCTTCCAACACCACCCAGGAATCGACAGCGTCGTCTAGAAAGGCGGCCAACCGGTGGAACCAGCCACCAAGATCTCCAGGTCGTCCGTTATACATGGTGCTCAAGGTCGACCAGGCGACGTGACATTGATGGATTCGATGCATCAAACGGGGAGTAGAAGAGGTGTGCCCGGGGGGTTCTAGCGGTTGATCTTGTCTCTCGGATCCTTCCGAGGCATCTTCAACAAGCCGTGCTCAGCGGTCATCCCACGCATTTGGGGTATTGGTGGCAATGTCCCAACGATCTTGAAACTGTCCGGTGGAGAGCTCAGTGCAGATCATGGAAGACCAAGGTGGCTGCTAACTGGTTGAAGATGGGTATTTAAACCACATTAGCCACAGTACCCCAGCACCCCTTGCCGTCAAGCTCGCTTCCTTACCTACCTCTATGTATGCACATGTGTACATGAATATGTATCTCCATGTATGTACCCAAGATTGCCCAACATTATCCAAAATTGCGGCCCAGTTTCTGGCACAAACAGCGCGTGCTTGAAGTTTTCGCCATGTTGCACCGTCCAGCGGCAAGCCTGTTCTGTTCTGTGGGTTGTACATGATCGGTTTTTCATCCTCCTCTCTACGTTTGATGATGCGTTTCCATACAGATAGACTGCAGTAGAGGGAGACGAGCGTGCCCCTGCGTCCCATGCTTGTTCATACGTACATGTGTGTTTTCTACGATGCGACCAAAATTCGTGAGCCAGAGTCGAAGGGGTGCCATGTGCACGCCAGTCAAACCCGTCTCGACGTCGGGTCCGGCGGAGCCCCGGCTATTTCCCCATCTTCAGGAGTGGTGCCCGGTTGTGGGCATTGCATGTATGTACAATATATATATAACTCGGATCCTCATGCGTGTCCAAGACATAAATAGGGCAGACTACTCGTGCAGTCGTGCTTTTCCAAGGCGGCCGGGAATCTGCTGGACATTCTTCTTTTCCAGTCCGTCCACATGGGCCTTGTCATTCATTTCGTTTCATTTACTCACTCATTCACTCACTCACTCACTCGCTCATTCACTCGCTCACTCACTCACTCGCTCATTCACTCGCTCACTCACTCACTGACCCATACATTCATTGTCTATATCTAAAATCTTTTCCCTCCTTTCTTTTCCTTCATTTCACTTCCAGTCTCTCGTTTTCCAGCCGCAACTGGCCTGGGGCCCCGAGCGATAATGGTACGCGCTTCTCTTGTCGTGTCGCTCTTGGCGGCGGCAGCCTCGACACTGGCAGCCAACCACCAGGGGAAAAATACCCAGAAAACCGTTCGCGGTGCTTTTATTTTCGAGCTCGCCGAGGGCACGGATCCGGCTTCATTCGAGGACACAGTTGCCGAGCATGGCACGACGCGGATGAAGATCAATCACGAATTTTTCAATTGCCTTTCGCTTCAGTTGCACGATGTGGAAAAGGCCGATGAAAAGGTGGCGAAACTGGCCGCCATGCCTGCCGTCAAGGCCGTCTATCCGGTCAAGCTTTACGACCTGCCAGAACACCAGGTCAGGTGGGCTGCGCACAAAGACATCACCCCACAACAAGCTTCTCTCGTTTCGAGAGCTTACGGGCCCGAGGACATAGACTCTCCTCAGATCATGACCCAGGTTGACAGGCTCAAAGCCAAGGGCATCACTGGAAAGGACGTCAAGATTGCTCTCCTCGACACCGGTGTGCGTATTCCCCGCCTCCTGCTGACCGACTCTCGCAAGAGTTGATGCTGCCAAACAGCTGACCTTGTATGTTTACGCAACCTCACTAGATTGACTTCATGCATGCTGCTCTCGGCCAAGGCTTCGGACCTGGCCATGTCGTCAGCTTTGGGCAAGACTTCGTCGGCGATGACTTCAATGGGGACAACACCCCTGTTCCCGGCAATAGCCCCATGGACTGCAACGGTCACGGCACCTTTTGTGCCGGCGTCATCGCCGCCCAGGAGAACCCCTTTGGCTTCACCGGCAATGCCCCCGGTGTTACACTGGGTGCCTATCGTGTCTTTGGTTGCAGGGGCGGAACGTCAACCGAGGTCCTGCTCGCTGCCTTCCTTCAGGCATTCAAGGACGGTGCAGATATTATCTCGGCCTCTTTTGGTCACGCCAATGGTTGGGCCGAGGATGCCTGGGCCGTGGCGGCCACTCGAATCGTCGAGGCGGGTGTTCCCTGCATCGTCTCTGCCGGTAATGATGGTGAAAAGGGCTTGTTCGATGCTTCAGTGCCTGCCACTGCTCACCGCGTCACCGCCATCACCTCTTTTGAAAATGTAAAGGAAGTCAATCTCCTCTACAACGCCGAGTACCAGATGGACGGTGGCGCTGCCAAGAAGTTTGGTCATTTGCCCACGGAAGACGCGAATTGGCCGCAAATCACGCTCCCGGTGTGGGCCACCAGCCTCGACACCGAGGTCAAAGATGACGCCTGTAAAGACCTGCCTGCCAAGACCCCGGACCTGAAAAACTACATCGTCTTGATTCGTCGTGGAGGTTGCTCATACAAAGACAAGATCAGCCATGCCTTGGCCAAGGGCGCCAAGTACGTCCTGGTCTACAACGACAAGGAGCATCAAGGAGTCAGCATCATGGGCATCGACATCTCACCAAAAGATCTCACCGCTGCCTCGATGATTGATGCCCCAACGGGAGCCACCTTTATCGAGGCTCTCAAGGCCGGCAAGAAGTTGACGTTGACAATGGTCAATCTGGCCCACACCGACGCCTATGTCACATATGCAGACAACAAGAAGACTGGTGGCGCCGTCAGCTTCTTTGCCTCCATGGGCCCGACGTTTGAGATGGACGTCAAGCCTCAGTTCGGTGCTGTTGGCGGTGGGGTTCTCTCCACCTACGTACGCAGCAAGGGTAGCTATGCCGTCCTGTCCGGCACGTCCATGTCCTGTCCCCAAGCGGCAGCCGTCTACGCCTTGATACGCCAGGTCCGGGGCAAGCTTGAACCGTCGCTGGTTGAGAACCTGCTCTCTGCCAACGCCGACCCGCAAGTGTTCAACGACGGCGAGAAATTCTACCCGTTCAAAGCGCCCGTCGCACAACAAGGCAGCGGGCTACTCAAAGCCCACGACGCCGCCTATGCCACGACCATTCTTACACCAAGCAACTTGTCCTTCAACGACACCGACCACTTTGCCAAGAGCCTGACCTTCTCGCTCATGAACACGGGCAGCAAGCCCGCGACGTACCATATCGATCAGGTCCCTGCGATTACCATGTATACTCTGGCCAAGGACTCGTCGCTGGTGCAGGAATTCCCCAACGAAGCGGTCAATGCCGCCGCCACACTCAAATTTAGCGAAACCAGCATCACCCTCCGCCGCGGCCAGGCCAAGACCATCACCGTCTCCGCCGAGGCCCCCCAGGGCTTGGATGTCAGGCGTCTCGCCCTGTGGTCCGGCTGGGTCACCGTCAACGGCACGGACGGGGCGTCCCTGTCCCTGCCGTACCAAGGTCTGGCGGGCTCCCTGCGCAGCACGGTGGTTCTGGCTCGGGGGGACACATGGCTCTCCCTCTTGAGCGACCCGAATCTCCAGGAAGTCCCCGCAGGCACGTCATTCCTACTCCCTCAGCCCGGAACCCCCTCGGGAGCAGCCAAGGACCTGCTCATGCTCTGCTGGCAGCTGGCCATGGGAAGCGCCAGGGTCGCCGTCGACGTTGTTCCCCTCGACGCCAGCTTCCCCAAGGATCTGACCATTGACTCCTGGGGCACCAAGATCGCCGGCCACCCGTTCGGCCTTGATGCGTCTTTTGTGGGGCGCGGCATCGCAGGAATGCCCTGGGACGGACGTCTCGCCACCGGCAAGTATGCGCCCGCCGGCAAGTACAAGATGGTCACGCGCGCTCTCCGCATCTTTGGTGATGCGAAGAAGCTCTCGGATTGGGATGTGAGCGAATCGCCTGCGTTTTTCATCAAGTACGAAAAGTAGATGGGCTCGTCACGGGAGTGGGAAAACGATGGTGGGCCAGTTTGGAAGCGTGGGCGGGGCGACGTCGTCGTCATTCCATGATTGTCTGTACGCCGCAGAAGGGAGAGGAAGAAGGAGGATGGGGGAAGAAAGTTGTTTTGATTGGGCGTGATTTTTATCTTTTTCAACCTCGCCATGTATATGTAATGTTCATGTCTTAAAACTTGGCGATGAAGACTGGACGACGACGTACGTACGTGCACACGTAGAAAGGCTGATGACGCTGATGACGCTGGGGCGAAAAGCACGTGAAGGAAGGGGTCGGGTGTAATCAAATGGGCTGATGTCAGGTGACCTGGGTGGGTCACCATGGCTAGAATCAATCAACCTTCCTAGATCCACACATCTCGCACCTGTCTGGTGGATCCACATCTCTTCATGTGCCACCCATGCGACGTAACCAATTGCTGCTCACCTGGTGGCCAATCAAAAGTCCAGGACGCAGCAAGCAGGGCAAGGCGGGCTTCAGGCAGCAGCATTCTCTGCACGGAGAGCGGCCGCCCGTGGCCCCGCTCGAGCCATGATGGAGGGATGGATGATGGAGGGGTGAAACGTTGGGAAGGTACGAACAAGATGTGTTGATCCCATCCGTCTTCCAAATTTACTTGGCTGGGCCTTCTCTTTGCTTTTGTTTCTTTTTTTTTTNTTTTTTTTTTTTTTTTTTTTTTCCTTCATCAGCATCAGGGAGTTTTATTCCATTCCTGTGCTTTATGTGATCCTCGTTTCCTTCCATTGATGTTTGCTTCACTGTTGCGGATGCTGCTTCTGGGCGGGAGCATACCCATTCTCGGCTCCGAGACTTGAGGTTCACGGAAAAAGACTGCAGCCGTTTCACATACTCTTTTACCGCTTCACTTTGTTCTTTTTCTTTGTTTCTGTCCCGCTTGAGCTGCACCTTACCAGCCGCGGCAGGGGGCAGGCATTTATCCTCGGTATAGGTGCATAGGTGTTCCATGGGCCGTACGAGAGGACGAGCCTGTCGTGCTTGTTAATTCACCGACTCCCTTTTCTTCTTTTTGCTCATTATTTTGAGGGAAAAGGAGTTTTGTTGATCCAGCACCACCGCCAATATCATCATCAGCGAGCGAAAACAAACGGCCTTGTACACACACGGGCCGGGGCAGACCCCATTACCAATATTCACAATACCATCCGGACATCGTCTTTTAATATGTCGTCCTTCATACCCATGGGTGGCTTTCAACTGCCCTTTCAACGCCGGCTCAGTCGCCTCTACAACGACACCAAGAAATCGAGCGACTTTGTGCAAGAACCTGTTCAGAATGCCGATCATCCGGACAGGAAGGCGCTTCACCGCAAGCTGCGCATTCAAAAGGATCGGCTCGTCAGCTGGGGCTTGGAATGGTCGGACCCAAGCCAGTCGGTTGAAATCGACGAATCTCTCTCCAAGGCGGGTCTGAGCGAGGTTGTCGGGAGCATCATGTCGACCATCAAGGATATCCTGGCCGAGGCGGAACCGTTGTGGCAAAGCTCGATGCATCCTGTGACGAGCAAGCCCAGCAGGCACTCTCCAGATCACAAAATGCCGTTGCTCCATTGGGACAAGAATTGCTTCGAGGATCTTGTCAAGGACCTGACTGCTTCGATTGATACGCTGTACGACTTGTCACGTACACGGTCGTCGGGTTACCTTCAACATAGGATGTCCAAGATGAGCTACAAGTCGTTGTCGTCATCGTCATCATCGGGCGCCGATGAATTCAGGCCCTTCGAGTCCAGTCGTATGCAGACGCCGCAGCAGATCAGCCCACAGACATTGACGCATCTACGCCCGAAACAACAGGGAGAAGATGCCGATGCTCCGCCGAGAGAAGTCGTTTTCATGAGCAAGATGGCATACTTTGAGCTGACCCAGGGCAGCACGAGCAAAGCACCCTGGGCCCCTCTCCTGCTCGAATATGCCACCTTCAACTCCATCTACTCCACGACGGGAATCATGCCTCCCATGTCGCGGTTTGAGAAATTGTCGTCAGGTCTTCAACGAGATCCTCAGCGTGCACCAGGGACGTGGACCGGGCTTCCCCGTCTATTGGGATACTTTGAGGATCTCGACAATTCTCGCATTGGTCTCATTTACAGATTCCCCCCTTCCTTCAATGCGGTCTCGTTTGAGCGACTGACCAAAAATCCTCTCTACAACCTCCCCACCCTGAGCGACGTACTTGCCAAGCAGGCAGGGCCACCCCTCGAGGCCAGGTTCAGACTGGCTTACAATCTGAGCAACACCGTCTTTGACATGCACGCGAGAGGGTTCACACACGGGAACTTGGTCGACAAAAACGTGTCCTTTTGTGACATGACCGCGAGTGAGCATGGCACGGAGAATTTGACCGTGGACATCCGGCGCCCTCTGGTGTCTTCCTTCGACTTGTTCCCCGAGGATGAGGACGAGTCTGCACATCGGGCCACTCCTTGGCGTCATCCCCTAGATCCTCATGGCTCGAGGTCCTCCCCGACGCATCATGCCGATGAGCGTGTTCTAGAGCTGTATCCGCTGGCAATGGTGCTCCTCTCCATTGGCCTGTGGACAAAACTTGAAAATCTGCTGCCTGATGCCGCGCCGGCCATCGTCCCAACGTCCGCGCTGGATCGGCTGTCCACAAAGTGCGGCACTCTGTACATGAGGGCTGTTCGAGCCTGTTGGCATGCAGTGGATGATGAACTGAAGGGCGAGACCCGTGGTGAAAACCTGCTCTCGACGGTGCAGATGCAAGTCAGCCGATTTCTGGAGACATGCTGCATCCTAGACGGCGTAAGTGGTCTCGAGCGACGTTTAGATCCCGGGTTGCGTGAAACACCAACCACTTTTGAAGAGCACTCTCTATCAACAAGCAACAAAACCAGTCCATCGGGTTTCCCCCCAGACAAGAAGTCACCTCTTGCGCCTCCCGATGCCGACTCCAGACAGCTGTTTGGTGCTGCTACAGAAACGGCTCATGTCCAAGGTACGAGCCGTCCTCTCCCATGCCTTTGACCTGCAGCCGTGATTCGTGCATGTCATGCTGACGTGAACGTAAGCGTCACAAAATCCGGACGTGGTTGGTGCGGCCGTCACGCACGATGCTGTTGATGCAGAGGCAAAAACGCCAAAGATGAGGCTCTACCCACACGTGCCGATTCCACCCGACGCTGTCGATGAGTGGAATACCATCCTGATGCCGCAAGTCAACCAGGCTCTCCGCCACTTTTACAAGAAGCATCCAGAGTCTGTTGAAGTCTCTCTTGAATCCGTCGGACCGAATCCTCATGCCACGAGACCTACCGTGGTTGTAGTCTGTACCTCTGTGAGCAAGATTCGGGCGATTCTCAAGAAGCGCCTGGGCGACCTGTTTGATGATACAACCGGATTCGCGCTCAAGGTGTGTCGTGGCCACGTAGTGCGATCTCGGCGATTCTCGAAATCCGCCCTTCGATCCATGGCTCGCTCAAGAAAAGTCGGAGACAAGAATAATGAGGGTGACGAGGGTGGTGGTGACGAGGACGAACTTGGGGCCGTGAACCCCGAGTATCAAGAGCGTCCCGGAAATGGAGCGAGCATCGGGGCCTGGATTGGCGACCGCCACCTCCCTCCCGTCAGCCTCGGAGGCCTGGTCCTGGTTGACGATAGGCCATATGGAATGACTGTCCACCATATGCTTGACGACCCTGACGGGCAGGTCCAGACCCCGGAGATGGAAACGCTTCGAAGTAGTGCTCGCCCGCATGATCATGATTGGTATGCCGAGTTCATGGAGAGCAGTGGAGACGATGAGGAAGAACTCGCATTCGACCTGTCGGATATGGAATCAGAGGCATATTCTGAAACGGATGTTACCAGCGACTATGGCGACGACGAGGACGACAACGATGAGGAAGACGAGGATGAGTTTGGAACTGGTGATATCCCCGGCATCGAGCCCGGCTGTGGCGGTGGCTACATTGTCACGCAGCCAGCGCTGGATGACGTTGATGAAGGATTCTATCCGTGTCCCGAGACAGAAGACGAAGATCATTTGGATTCATTCAGTCTGGGTGAGGTGTACGCTTCGAGCGGCATCCGCCGCAAGCAAGCCAATGGCCTGACACATGAAGTTGACTGGGCATTGTTTGACTTTGGAGACGGCCGTCGGCTTCCAGAAGACAATAGCATGCCTAGCCGGGAGGCGGCGGCTGCCCACAAAGCCGGACCGGAGTTGGGCGACGACGTGGAGAAACTACGGCCAACAACGGTTGCATCGTCCTCATCTCTGCCCGGCTTGGAAGTCCAGTGCGTCGCACGCACCAGCGGCCTGCAAACCGGTCGAATACTGGCCACGCTGACCAGTGTCAAGATGTACGGCCGTTGCTCACCAAGTCATACCTACCAGGTTGCCACGACGCGCTCCAGCAATGCTCGCGAGTCAATGGGCAACTTGCCCATGGGCATCCCCGGAGACAGCGGCGCGTGGGTTGTGGACCGCCGCCACGGGCAGCTTTGTGGACACGTCCTTGCATGGAGTCAGCGCAAGTGCGTTGCCTACATTTGTCCCATGGACGTGCTTTTGCTCGATGTAGCCCAGACACTGGAGGCTTATGAAGTCCGTCTGCCTGGAGGGGAGCCTGTCGTGACTCTGAGCGATGCCAGCCAGGGACTCCAACATGCGAAGCACGCCGTTGGCACGGCAGAGGAGTCTGACGAAGCCGCAGAGGACATGGGCGATGGCGAAGATGAATTGGAAAGTCTCGAGCTTGCCGGGCTGCCCGAGCGCGCGAGGACAGCCGGCGCCGAAGCCCCGTCGCCCACCGGGTCCAACCCAAGCACGAGCAGCCACGGGTCGTCGACGGCCATGCGCCTGGAAACGTCGAGTGAGCTGCGCGGCCTGGCAGGCCGTCTGGAGGACCTGAATATCGGGCGCGCTCCAGGGATCGGCGTCGGTGGGTAAAAGTGGGAGACTTGCAGAATGATGGGATTTTTATGTATGGGCTCCCCGTCTCTGCACGGGAAGGCGGAGTTGCCGCATGGTGCTTTTATTTCTTGTAAATGCTGCTGCTCTCTAGTCGAAATACCCTGTCGTTACTTGGCTACGATGTATGGACGGAAGCATGGTTATGGACGCTTTCTGTGCAACCTGACTCCCGTCTTTGAAATATCCCTCTGGGGGCCCTGCTTTTGCACGGACACCACGTTGTTGCTCCGTCCCCATAATGTCTTGTCCTAGACGGCGCGGACAGGAGCTCGAAATTATTCTGATGAAGAAAACGCTTACGGGAAAGAGCATTATATGGGACTCCCGGATGCCATGGGCACGCAAAATGCAACACTTTGATTTATTCTAGGATAGGCACTTCAGCCCACCCGAATACGTGCTCTGTACTCCTAGCACCCAGCATGCACACACCCGCCCTGTGTACCCGGTACCTGCACATCTGGTAGTCCGTGGGCCAGCTCCAGCACGCCTGGTACCCACCAGCTGTGTACCACCTCGTGCAACCCCACACACCACCCGGCCCCCACCCGGCCCCCACCCGGCCCCCACCTCGGACCACATCTCGGACGACGTCTCGGACCACATCTCGCAACTTTTCTTCACCTACCCTCCCTCCATCTGCATCAAGCACGACAGACTACCAGACCGAGCAGATGGTATCATTGTCGACCAAGCATTTCCCTCCCCCGTAAACAACCCTTTTTCTCAGCCCAGATATGGTCTACTACTTTGCCTCCACGGCCGTGGACCCCCCCGCCAATATCTATGTGGGCAAGGACAAGTTTGAGAGTGAGCGCTCCCTTCCATCCTGTTGGCTTGGCTTGGCAGACAAAGAGAGAAGAAACAGGGAGAAAAAAACAAGGAGAAGAGAGGACAAAAAAAGAATGGCAGAAAAAAGAAGGAAAAATAACAGAAGAAAAATAAAAGAAGAAAGAAGAAAGAAGAAAGGAAAAGGAAAAAAAGAATGCTTATTGTTGCTCAACGTGTTCACCTGCATAACCGGCTTCTCTGCTCTGTAGATGAGGATCTCATCAAGTACGGTTGGGAAGAGGATATATGGGTATGAAGAACGCAGGACGCCCTCAGGTGTAGTAGGCCCTGGCGCACAATTTCTTTTCCCACATTCATACTACATCCAATCCATCCGCTCACTCACCCACCCGACCCAACCTCTTCCTCACACACATATATATCCGTCATGCCTATACAAAACAAACACGCACCAACTCACACACATATATATCCACCATGCCTACACAAAACAAACACGCACCAACTCACACACATATATATCCACCATGCCTACACAAAACAAACACGCACCAACTCACACACAACTCACCCATAAAGTTCCACGTCGACAAGCTCTCCTCCGCCCACATCTACCTCCGCCCAACCGGCGGCGCCCAGCCATGGGACGCGCTCCCGGCCCCGCTCATCACCGACCTCGCCCAGCTCACAAAGGCAAACTCCATCGAGGGCAACAAGCGCGACAACATCACCGTCATCTACACGCCGTGGTCGAACCTCAAAAAGGACGGCTCCATGGACGTCGGCCAGGTCTCCTTCAGGGACCCCCGCAAGGTGCGCCGCGTGCTCGTCCCGGCGCGCGAAAACGCCATTGTGAACCGCCTGAACAAGACGCGCGTGGAGAGGAAGCCTGATTTGAGGCTCGAGAGGGAGGAGAGGCTGAGGGAGCTGCGGAGGAGGGAGGTGGAGGCTTTGCAGGTGCGGGTGAGTTTTGATCTCATGTTGTGATTATTTTTACTCTTGGGGGGAAGGAGTAAAGAAGGATGGGGGAGGAAGAAGAGAGAGAGAGAGATGGATGGATAGTGAAGAGGAGAGAAGAAGAAGAAGAAGAAGAAAAAGGAAGAAGAAGGAAAAAAAAGAAAGAGAAGAGAAGAAGAAAGAGAAGAGAAGAAGGAAAGAGAAGAGAAGAAGGAAAGAGAAGAGAAAAAAGAAAGAGAATGAAGAAAAGAAAAGGGAAAAAAATTCAATATGGAAGAGCAAGAAAGAGACCGCTCTCCGACCACAAACACCCTGCTGACCGAACCCCCCAACCAGCGCAAAGAAGAAGCCCGGCAAGCACAAGAGTGGAAGGAGAAGAAGTGGCAGAAGGACCACGCCTACGACGACATGTTTACCGAGGAGAACATGGCGGCGTCGGGTAACCAGGATCGGGGCGCCGATTGGGAAGACGACTTTATGTGAAGAGGGGGAGGGGGGAGTTGTCAGCGGAAGCGCAGTCTCGCCTTGGCTCTATTGGAGGGGCCGTTGTGTAGAGACTCTGTAGTGGTTAAGGCAATCTGATTGGTTGGGGTACGCCTTGGGTGCTGGTTCATACAGAGTAGATGTGCTGTGGTGTATCGCGGGGTGTGTATCGTGTTGTGGGACTTTGCATGTACGAGGAGGGAAGGGGGCATGGGGCTACGCCAATGTCATGGTTCTGATTTCCTGTGGGCGGGAGGTCGCCGCAGGGGGCCCACGGCGGGGCCCCCGGAGGGATATTCAAAAATGGGATTATTCATATGGCTTGTTTGCTATATAACAAGGAAGTCCGCCGGAGGCGGGAGCTCGCCGCAGGCGGCCCCCGGCAGGGCCCCCGGAGGGATACCTCCCTCTCCGAAGCCGAAGAAATCGGGCGGCCACGCCACAAGGATCTAGTATCCATGTTTGTACGGTGCTTTGCCACTGGTGGTGCACGCCTTTTCGCTCCTGCAGGGGACAGCCCCGTGATTTGAGTTCGACGCATCATCCACTCGACTCGGTAGCGTGTACTCTAGACATGAGAACATTGATCGGGTCGCCCAGCAACGGCGTTGCGCTTCACGACTCAAATCCCTTGACAAAGGGGCACGCAGCAGAGGTGCAGAAAAGGGGGCTAAAGAGGGCGCGCCGAATTGTGATTCTTGAAACGCCTTGATAGTTTGTGGTGGCATTATCCCCAATGACGGCTTGTTCATAATGAAAAAAAAAATTTAAGAAAAAGAAAGGAAGAAGAAGAAGAAGAAGAAGAGAGGGAGAGGAAAGAGGAGAGAGGTTAAAACCCAAATCAGCACGCTCCCTGGCCACTCTTCTCCTCAAAAGTCAAGCGTCCGCGGAAGCGAACCCCAAGCCTTGGCAATGTCCAGAGCCCGTCTCTCCTCGGGGGCTACCCACACGCAGCGTGTCAATATCATATCACATACACGTAACATTCAGTCCTGCCGTCACAACAGACGAGGAAAAACATGCCAAACTTGGACATTCTCCCCGTCCGCACCACGGGCTCCTCCGTGACAACAAACTCCCTCGTCCTCACGCCGCGCACGAGCGTGGCCCCCCGGTTGTCCGCCTCATAAACGCGTATCCGGAGCGAGAAGGATCCCGTCATGAAAAAGGCCAGATCGGGCCACGAAAAGAGCCAGACCTGCTTCTCGGCCCTCCTTCGGAACTCCCCGACGCAGCCGTTGGCGGTCTTGGTGCCGCTGAGCGCACCGGGTAGTGGCTCGTCGCCGTTGCCGTCCAAGTCAATATGCGCCGTGGCGAAGAGACTGCCTTGGTGGGTGCCGCGTGGCCCGCTGAGGACCACGACGATGGGCGGATGGAGGGGGCCTCCGAGTTGGGCTCGCGGGGGGGGGGGGGGGGCTGGACGAAGACTTGGATTGCTGCCATGGTGGGAGATGGCGATAAGACTGCTTCTTTTGTGCAGAAACGCGGGAGTGACCGTTTGGCGAGTTTTACCCGTCATGGCGGCGGGGTTGGCATGGACGCGGGGAGCATCTCGATATATAGGGTCACGGTGGATGGACTGAATGGGCGACACTGGCTGGCGGTGGACAACCAGGGGGTTTCCTTTGGGCGACTCCAGATGTTTGAGTAGCGGGTTTGTTTACAGGGTTGCGCCCTTGGGCTGGCCGTGTTTTCGTGTCTCTTGTCACCCGAGAGGTGAAGACGCGACTACGACTCACGATAGGGACAAAGAGTCGTCAAGGGTTGATCTGCGGAGTAAGGGGGTGCTCCACATCCAGACATGATGGGGGAGAGCCGACCCGAGTGAATGCCTTGAAAGTTGCTTGCCACACAGACAGCGACAAGTAGAGAAGGGTGGCGTTTTTGAAGCTTGCAGATCCGGAGACATGTTCCGAAATAATGGGAAAGAAAGGAGGTCGCCTCTCAGACTCGGACAAGGAGACGTTTCTCTTTGGCGGGCTGCGCCAACATCTCGCCGTCCTTCTCCTCACCTTTTCCTGCGCGAGAGTTCCAGGCTCGTCATAACCTATGCATTAATGTACACACGATACTGAAATGGGATGGCACTGTAGGGTCACACTCTCCACTGGCCCAACAATGCTTCATCTGACGACGCCTACATTACGTTCTGGAAGCCGTCTCATATTTCGTGTCGGCAATATTGACGTTTGCCTTTTCTAGTTGTAATATAGGGCAAAAAAAAAAGGGTTAAAAGAAGAAAGGAGAAGGAAACATAAACAAGGCACAGTGGCAGGCCAGCAAGCAGGAAATGGCCAAGATGATTCACGCGGCGATATGAAATGCAAGCCCTCGAAATGTTGGTTTGAACAAACTGATTTGCACTCGACCATGCCCGTTCCTTTTTACTCGACGGACAGATTTTCAGGCTCGTTTGAAAATAGACACGGTAGGTCGTCGCGAAACGTCTGGGTCACATTCATTTGAAAGCAGACTAGGGCGGGGCCGAATGAAGTTTCTGTTGAGATAGTTTGCCGAATCGGAATAAGACGGGTGACGGAAATCAGCCTAGAAATATATTTTGACAGTATAGTTCGGCGGCTAGGGCATCTCCTTTGTTGGTCATGGTATTTTCTTGCTGCCTGCTATACACGTGTATCAGTGGAGAAATCCATGCATTGGAGCCAAGCAGATGCCATGGGTAAATGCAGACAGACATATCCGGCCTTTTCGGCTTGAGGCTCCGCCGCCGCTCGGACATGGTCAATGACCGAAAGAAAATAGAAGAAGATGAAACAAAATAAGAATGAAAAAAAAAGGTTGGCCGACGTGATGGTCCATGGTTTGAATTGACGTGAGAGGGAAGAACCGAGGGGGAAAGGAAGGAGCCCAAGGTTCATCCGCCGTGAACTGGACTCGTGGAGAGGGAAGAACCGAGGGGGAAAGGAAGGAGCCCAAGGTTCATCCGCCGTGAACTGGACTCGTGGCCTCGGATGCCTTATCGATTGGCAGACATGACCTACCTCTTACTTTAGGTACCCAAAGCCACCTAGGTACCCAGTACTCACGGTCGACAAAGGAGTACCGGATCGGCAGTCATGTACATGATAAGGGCCATGGTGCAATGCCCGAGATAGGGATCTCGCGAACGGCAACGAGGTGTGGTTCGGCCGGGTCAGAGATTGGCCGCCGCCTCCTCGACCAAGTCTTGCTGGTCCATGTAACAGGGTCCGGGCAGCCAGAGTCCCCCCATCCATGATACCATCCATGATCCCATCCATGATCCCATCCATGATCCCATCCATGATCCCATCCATGATCCCATCCATGATCCCATCCATGATCCCATCCATGATCCCATCCATGATCCATCACCCCATCCGAGTGCCCACGGACCGTGCACATGTTCCTCCAGCTGGAGCCCCACCAAGCCTACCCCTACCAGGCTACCACCCACCACCCACCCACCACCTGCACCTGCCTGCACCACCTTCTGGCACATGCATGCATCAACTTTTCGCGTTCCATCCTCAGCTCCATTCTCTGGAACAGGGAAAGGGCCCTTCAGCCCTCCCCCGGCCCTGGCGTCATTCGGCAAATTCGCCGATCAGCTGGCCGGCCACCTGGTTGGTTTGCTTCTCATCATCCCATCATTCTTCCCCCCTCGCCCCTGATTTGCTCATGGGAAACACCAAGAAAACGTCTCGACAACATCCAAGCTTCGTCTCTCTCGACACGTTGCTTCCCTCCTCCAAGCCCAGCGGTAACAACGTCTTTTCTTTCCAACCCACCAAACAGCCACGATGCTCAGGGACTTTGAACATGTCCTGCAGGCAAAATACCCTGCCAAGGCCCATGCCAAGCGCGTCGTGGAGCAGATTCGCAAATCCAAGTCCGATGCGAGTGGTGTAATCTACCTCGAGGCTCGAGTCACCAAGATGCAGGAAGACAATGATGCTCCCGAGCCTTTCAGACAACGACGCTACTTTTACTATCTCACTGGTTGCAACATGGCCGACTGCTCCCTTGCATATGACATTGAATCTGGAAAATCCACTCTCTTCATCCCCCCCGTCGACCCCGATGATGTCGTCTGGTCCGGTCTTCCTCCCAGCATCGACGATGCCCTGAGACAATACGACGTCGACGAGGTCAGGTTCACAACCGAGGTCAATGCCACCTTGACACACCTGGCCAAGCAAAGTCCCAGGTCGACTGTTTTCGCCATTGCCAACCAGGTCTCCGACAACGTGACCTTTCTGCAGTTTGCCGAGAAGGACTTCGAAACAGTCAAGCCCGCCATAGAAATCTCGCGCGTCGTCAAGGATGAATTCGAAGTGGCCATGATTCACAAGGCAAACCATATCGCTAGCCAAGCCCACCGAGCCGTGATTGAGCGCGCCAAAACTGCCACTACCGAGCAGGAGCTTTATGCCACCTTTCTGGCGCAATGTGTCTCCAAATCTGCTCCCGAGATGCCCTACCACCCCATTGTGGCCGCTGGTCGAGCAGCCGCTACGCTACACTACGTAGAAAACAATGCGCCCTTGAGCGGCAAACTGAACCTGCTCATCGATGCTGGATGCGAATGGAACAATTATGCTTCAGACATTGTAAGCAAGGCAGCCGAAACGAATGAGCGTTGCGCCGTATTGCGCGTCTTGAGGAGGGAGGGCGTTTATCGCTGACTGATATCCAACCCGTAGACCCGAACTATCCCCTTGCTGGGAAAATTTACCAAGGAGTCGCGAGAGATTTATAACATTGTGTCGAGGATGCAAAAGGAGTGCACCGAGCGCATCAAGGGAGGCATACTGTGGGATGACCTGCACCTTCACGCACATAGGATCGCCGCGGAGGGCCTGCTGGCCCTAGGCATTCTCAAGGGTGATGTGGAGGAAATTCTTGAAGCCCGAACCAGCGCTGCGTTTTTCCCCCACGGGCTCGGCCATCACTTGGGATTGGATACGCATGACACGGGCGGCAACCCCGATCCCAACGACCAGGATAAGCTTTTTCGATATCTGAGACTTCGAGGCCACGTCCCTGCGGGGGCTGTCGTAACCGTTGAGCCGGGTGTGCGTAACTCCCTAGTTGCCTTGCATCCTCGCCCCCGATTTGTGCCCGCTAACGACGACGTGCCTCCATCCCTCATAGGTCTACTTTTGCGAGTACATCATCAAGCCATACCTCAATGATCCCGTCCACAGCAAGTACATTGACGCCCAAGTCCTCAGCCGCTACTGGGACGTGGGCGGCGTCCGGTGCGTAATCTGCCCTCCCACCTGTAGACTAGAGGAAATTGCGAGCCCGGGACTGACGCGACCACGGCAGACTCGAAGACAACATTTACGTGACAGAAAACGGCCACGAAAACCTAACCACAGCCATCAAGGAAATAAACCAGATCGAAGCCGCAGTTGCACAGGGTTGAAAAAGCAAAAAGAAAATACGAAGATTGTTGTAAAAGGTCCCGGCATTGAACATTTACGATGACCAGTCAGCATTCAAAGACCACGCACCAACCACAAAAGTACAAGACACAAGGGAAAAGGGGGGAAAAATGGAAGCAAAAGGTCAAGGGGGAAAAAAGGAACGGGGAGGCAGATGATGAGGAAGACCGTGGGCGAAAATCATCAGTATGTTACTAAAGAACACAGGGCAGGCATGAGTCGCATGACGCACGCAGCCGTTTGCGCAGACACACAGCTTCGATAGGGTCGTCATGACAGGGGGGCAAATCTGACAGGCAGTCACGTATATACCGTCCGTCGTTGCTCCATTCGTAGCCATGCTATTTGATACCGTTGTCGGGCACGTACACAGGTTGGATGCGGCGTCACGAAGAGCCGGTGGTGGAGACATCCGTCCTCGTCGCACGCACAGCACAGTCTGGTGTTTCATCGAACGCGCATAGACCGCCGCTTGTACTCATATTCGTCGTTGCCAAACCGGACAACGATGACGATGACGATGACGATGACGATGATGATGATGATGATGATGATGATGATGACAATAAATAAATAAATAGAAAAATAGAAAGGTAAAAGTAAAAGTAAAAGTAGAAATATTATTAATATTCACTCATACTCATTCTCTCCTGATACTGTTATTAATACTACTATAAACATAGCAACCATGGAAAGATATTTCTATCCTTTTACCAGTCTGGCTTTTTACAAGTCGCCAAGCAGGTGCTACCCTCACTTGTAGAAGGTGCTACCCTCACTTGTAGCAGGTGCTACCCTTACTTATAGCAGGTGCTACCCTCACTTGTAGAAGGTGCTACCCTCACTTGTAGCAGGTGCTACCCTCACTTGTAGAAGGTCGCTCCTTCTCGTCTGTCTCTCCTCGGTGCTCATGCCCTGCCTCGGCAGTGGGAACACAACACAGTATGCACACCAACACCAAAAGTGACGTTGTAAAATGCTAGTCCAGGAAAGAGAATTATTCGTCTGATGACAACACAGAGTCTATCTATCTGGTGCATCCATGATTTTGCTCTCCAAAAAGAAAAAAGACCAGAATCTAGGAGAGAGATTGAGAAGCCAATGTCCAGCTAAAATAAAAAGGTAACCTGATGTATGTGTCACAAGGCTGCCCTGCCCTGCCCTACCCTTCCTTTCGGGCCGCCTCCGCGCCACATACACACGCCCGACGTACAGCGCGTCAACGACAGCCGTGTTCATCAAGTCATCTCACAGGAAAGGAAACATGTTCATCTAACGCGCAACGCTTTAGTCCACCTCTTCTTCTTGTTCTCGCACAGGACACAAGTTGCTCGCCGGCCCGCACTCGAGCACCCGTCCGCTCTCCAGCCTCAGACACCAAGTCGCGTCCTCGACGGCCTCGAGCCGGTGTGCAATGGTAATGACGGTGCTGCTGGACAGTTCATCCCGTAGGATACGCTGGACTGTGGCGGCCGTGCGGCGGTCAATCGAGGCGGTGGCCTCATCGAGGATGACGAGCCCGCTGCGGCGGAGGACGGCGCGACCAATGCCCACGAGCTGCCGCTGTCCCTGGCTGAGATTCTTGCCACCGGCGTCGATGGCGGAATCGAGGCTCCATTCTGGGCCGAGCACGCGGTGAATGGCATTCTCGCAGTCGGCATCCGCGAAGCGGCCCTCGGGGTCAATGTTATCGCGCAGAGTGCCGGGGAAGAGCGTCGGATCCTGCTGGATAAACGTGACGCGGTTGCGGAGCGCCGTCCGGTTCACGCGCGCGAGGTCCATGGGGCCAATCTTGACGGTGCCGGAGAAAGGAGTTTGCGTGGCGAGCAGGGCGTTGGCGATGGTCGACTTTCCGGAGCCGGTTCTTCCCAGCACGGCGCAGGTTGATCCGCCAGGAATCTCAAAGGTGACGTTGTCGAGAACGGCGGGCAAGTCTTGGTCGTACCCGAAGGACATGGACGCAAAGTTTACGCTGTCGCAGGGCCGGGGCCAGCCCGCGGGGGGGTCCTCATCGCCGGTCGGCTCCTCGGGGATTTTGTTGAGCATGTTGATCCTCTCGAGCGACACGGCGTCGAGCTGCAGCTTGGCAAGCTTTTCGCAGAGCTGCTTGACGGCAGCCATGGCGATGGTTGTCTGCGTGAGGACGAAGCCGACGGCGCTGGCGGGGCTGCTGCGCCAGATCATGTACATGATGAGACAGGTGCGCGTCACGTCCGACGAAACGCTGAGGCGGAAGTCGAGCCAGAAAGACATGCTCCAGTAGAAGTGGTCCTGCTTTTGGAAGTCGTCCACGGCGTCCAGGTGGCGGTCTTGGAAGCGGCTCTCGGCGCGGAGAGCGCGGATGGTGACGAGCCCGTCTTGCATGACGCCGATGTTGGCAATGATGGGGGTCAGGTATCTCATCTCGAGGCGTCGCAGGCTACGCGATACGGGGACGTACATGCGGAAGAAGTAGACGAAGAGGATCGATATGGCACCGAGCATTATCAGGAGCATCGGCTGATGTGTCGCAATGGCGATGAGGCTGAGCACGAGGGCGAGGGAGTTGTACATGAACTCCTCGAGGGGCGCGAGGATGCCGCCGTCAATCATGCCCATGTCGGAGATGAGCCTGTTTTTGAGCTGCCCGGTCGGTGTCGTGTCATAGTATCGAAAGGTGGCCCTGCTGACACGGTCGAGCGCGATTCGGAACAGCCTTTGGGCAGCATCGACGGCGATCTTGGCCAGGAGAAGCTGGGCAGCTCCGTACGTCACGATTTGGCCCCCGGAAAGGCCAGCGAGAACCGATAACCAGACTTGGGGGTGGTGCTCCGGATCTGGCAGGCCCCAGTAGCTCGGCTCGTGGCCCACTCGGTCTTTTGCCGTCGCGTTTCCCCAGGCCTCGAGGAGCTGAGCCCGGGCGATGCTGCAGTATCGGGACATGCCGTAGAAAATCACGAGCAGGACCCAGAATGTCCAACCGCCGGCTCTCAGGTAGCTGACGTATACAGACAGTGGGACGCGGCCTACCTCCGACGGCTCTTCAGGGGCTTCGCGCAAACTAGAGACGACGTCGTCTTGTTCTGCATCGTGTTCCTCATGGGATGGCTCTGCCTCCGCCACCGTTGTCTGCTGTGTGTTGGCATGGTATGGGTGTTCGAGCTCGTGCAGGATTTCGTCCCTTGTCAGAACCTTGGCACGGCCATCGTCCATATCCACGACTTGGTCCGCCGTGCGGAGGACCAAGTCATCCCGGTGCGTCACCATGACGATTGTACGGCCCTTGGCAAGGGGGCCTTGAAGAAACCGACGGACAATACTGCTGGCCGTGTCGTGGTCGAGAGGGGCTAATGGGTCGTCTAGCAAAAGAATACGGCATGGGCTGTACACAGCTCTGGCGAGAGCGACTCGCGCTTTTTGACCACCCGAAAGCCCGATCCCGCCCTCCTCCAGCCTCGTCTGATCACCATCAGGGAGAGCCGCGAGATCTGGGCCCAGGGCACACGCGTGGAGGACCTGTCGATATCGTGCTGGGTCGAATCGATGGTGGAAGACAATGTTTTCGCGGATTGTCCTGCTCTGCAGCCACGGAAGCTGTTGTGCGTAGCCGATGGGCTCATCTGGCCGAACGAAAGCACCGCCGTGCAGCTCCATCTCGTTCAGCGCCGCGAGTAGCAGGCAAGACTTTCCCGATCCCACCTTGCCGCGAATAATGGTGAGTCCAGTGCTGAATGCGAGCTTTAGCTCGGAAAGAACAAGATGGTTCGTCGATGGCCACGCAAAGGAAGCACCGCGGAACTCGACGTCTCTTGCCCGTGTCATCCCCAGCGACTTTTCGTCCCGGTCCGGCTCGCTCATGTACCGGTTGACTCGTTCGACGGGTATGACGGCTTTCCAATATGCCGTGATGAGATTGAAAACGTGCTTGACACTAGCTTCCAACTGGCCGAACAGTTCCAGCGAGGGCCAAATGACGTTGTTGGGAAGACCTCGGTGGAGGACAAGGGTGAAGAGCCAGATGCTTGCGAGAGGGTACGCCGCGCCGCCGGCCACATTGGTTGTGGAAATGATGGCCGCTATGCGAGTGATTTGTAATCTCTTCAGCATCTCCATATCGCGGAACTTCATGATCCTGTCACTCCAGGACGATGTCCAGCCGTTGAGTTTTAGCGGCCGGCTCGCCTCCACGAAATGCGCGACCGCCTGTGCTCTCTTGTCCGAGTGAGTCGTTCTTTTGCGTTCCAGCTGGACAAGCTTGCGCACGAGTAAGGAGTTGGTCGTCATGAAGATGGCCATGAGGCCGAAACCGACACAGGAAGACCAGCCCATGATGTCAATCAGGTAGTAGATGGTGACAAGAACTTTGATTGGCTGAGCGACCAAATTGGGAAATTCCCAGAAGCGCTGCGAGATTTCGTATGTGTCTCCTCGAACGAGATTGACAACCTTGGCGTTTGATGCAGGGGCTTGCTGTGGGTTGGGGTTTGGTTTCTGCCTGTTCCTCCTCGCGCAGCAGCAGCTGAGAGCCCACTTTGATGGTGTAGTTGTCGCGGAATGCCGCACAGGATCGTCGACCTGATGGTCATTCTCGAGTGACTTTTCCGTCACATCCGATCCCGGAACAGCTCTCGTGAGGAGCTTGCCGAACAACGCAATGAAGGTCTCGCCGCGAGATCGCTCGTACGCTTTGCGGGAGTACCAATTCGATGTCGTCTTGGATACCTGATGTGCAAGACCGAGACAGAGCATGATGATGCACCAGAAGCTGGCCTCGCTCGGGTTGCCACTGTCCAGCGCGCTGTATAAGTGGCCGGTCAGGCGGATGACGGAGACCTGGGCGACCGTGTCCACGACGGCCAACGCCGTCGCGATGAACAGGTCCAAACCGTTGGCTTCGATCAAGCAGGGGAGCAGTTTTCCCTGAAGTTCCCGAAACGCCAAGTAAAGTCGGGTATGCTGAAAGTCGAAGGGCAACTGCCACACGTCCTCGTCTGTGATCTCCTTCTGTCTCGATATTTTGGCGAGAGGAAAGACCCATGTGACGGCCCAGAATCTGAAGAGCGTGAGATTGTCCTCGGGGCTTCGAACATGGTGCGACGGCGGGAGATTGGCATTTCCAATGTCATCGGTACCCCAGTCCGGGTCTCGTAGCGGCATGCTCCCGATGGCAATGATGCCGACCAAAGCGAGAGCGACTCTGGCGATCCGAAAGGGATCAACGGTACTGTGAAATTCATGATTCAGGAACCGGGCCGAGCATGTCCCGATGCCAGCCGCGAATAGAAGCAGATATTGCACCAGCAGGATTCGTGGCGTGCTAGTTGGTCGCTCGAACGCAGTGACGAGAACGACCCAGAGCCATGGAACGATGTGCAAGATGGCCCGAAGTTCTCTCGGATCCAAGCAGATGGGCAAGACGGACAGCACCAGTCCCGTCAGAGCAACGACTATCAGACTCAAGGTCCAGTGCGTCCAGGCTTTGCGCTTTGTCCGGCCGGGGCTTTCTTCACCCGCGAACGGTTTGAGCCACCGTGGACGAAGGGCTTCCAGCTGATGTCGAAGGGTACAGAGAAGGAATACGGCGGTGGAGAGTCCGGTCAGGGTGTAGAGAATGCTGGAATCTGACCTGGACAAGGGTGAGTTTGGCGCAAAATTGACGCCACCGAGGACGAGTTGACCAGCATCGTCGACGACGACCCAATCCTTGACGCCGCCGACAACCGCCGAGACGGCACCATCCATGTTGGACATTTCGCAGAGGAAGGCCTCTCAGGACATGGATTTGGTGAAGATGGCAAAGGGTGGAAAAGGAAGAGAGCCAAGTGAGGTGGTGAGGTGCGAGGTGTTTCTCCATGTACCATGGCCTTTGATTGATTTAGAATTATAAGCGTGGAAGTGGCGCAAACCTAGCTTCACCACCCGGCGCCAATTCTGTCTCTCTCTCTCTCT
>AFQZ01000744.1:0-25726 GCA_000222935.2 Aciculosporium take MAFF-241224 | reverse complement strand
AATGGAAAGGAAAGGAAGTGGTTGATTTCTAATTAATCCACTAAGACCCACCAGAGCATACGTCATCCTGCTTCCAAGGAATTCCACACAATTCTACAGGGCGTATCTCCCTGGTTTCTTCCCATCTAGGGTACATTTAGATACCATTAGAATCCTCTTGAAAGGGGCTTCTTAATGTACCTAAATATGCTTATGTAAGCACCCTAGATCTCCAGTAATCCGGAAGGTTAGTTGATAACCTTTAAGAGGCCAGGTAATCTAGCCTTGCCTGTAAGCTTTAGTGGTAAAATGCACTATAAAGCTTAACAGTTATATAGGCTTAAACCACTAGACCTCGTTAACCTTCTTCCAAAGCAAGCAATTTCTAATACGCAGCTAGGGGAAAAGGACTTAAAGGCACTTCACAAGCTCTATTAGAGAGAGGCTTAACTCATAATAACCACTACTGCCGCCCTATTTAAAATTAGATATAACTTCTAATATAACCTAGTAAATATTAACATTAAAGACATAGTATACTTATAACTACATAAAGGATACCAGCTTCCGGGAAAGCTAAAGAAGAAATGGTCACTATAGAGAGCAGGACCGTACAAGGTTCTTAAAAAGGTAAACCCTTTATTATACTAACTTAAATTTCTATTAAACTTAAGGGTGTATCTAGTAGTATTAATCACATATATATAGAAACCACACCAAAGCAGAGATCCCTTTAGCAGGAAGGAAACACCCCCTCTACCAATTAATCTAGAAGGGAGCAGCAAAGCTAATTACTAGGAAATTAAGCGGATTATCTCACATAAGGTGAAAATCTACTACACTAAGGGACAAAGCCCTAAGGTAGCTTACCTTATAAGATAGAAAGGATATACTACTAAAGATAACTAGTAGATTAACAAAAGCAAGATAAAGGTAAACGCATTAGAGTTAATAAATAAATATCTAAGGGAGCATCTAATTAACTAGGATAAGGAGTATAGGAAGAAGGGGCTTATAAGGCAGGAGTGCTAATAATGCCTTAAGGTCAGCAGGATCTAATATCCTGTAGGACCCCACGTGATTACCATAGGTGGAAACACATGACCCTATTTTCCTACAATACCACTTATAATTTCACTTAACTTTTCACTCAACCCCTCATTTGCACTTTCTGACACGCCAGAATTCCCTGTTTTTCTTCATTTTTCGACCTTCTATTTTGCTTTTAATTATCATGCACTTTAAGTCTTTCTTTCATTTTATTTCATTTTTTACTTTTATTGCCCTCTCTCGGATAATTCCGACACATATTACAAGAGATATAAAGGATAAGTTCTATATAAAGGATTTTAATCCTAATGTTTTAGTTAAGTTTTTACTGTCTTATAGAGAGAAGCAAAAAATAATAACTAAGTTAGTAAAGCCGTCTCCTAAAGGGAACCAGGCAAGAGTAGCTAGGAACGCTGATTCCGCCCTTTATAACCAGACGGCCAAGGCTTAGTAAGAAGATAAGCAGAGGGAAAAGGCATATACTAACCTAATAACTGCCTATTAACGCTATATAGAGACCACAGCTAAGGATAAGAATAAGGACTCTAGAGCAAACACAGACTATAAGAATAACATTTCTAATGTTAATATATCTAGAGAGACGCTTAGCCCTAGAGGCCAGGTAGTAGTAAAGTACCTCTAAAATACAAGAAAGGGCAAGATAATTACTAACGCCCTTATAACTAAAGGGATCCCTGCTAGTAGTCTAAGTTAAGATCCTCCTATAACTATATAGGAAATACAGGATAGACTAAAGAAACTAGACTTTAGTAAGCTAATTTACTATTTTAGTTATACAAATAAATACTATTAGCACTAAGAGACAGAGTTATCCACAGGAGGTAATGTAGGACTAAAGCCTTTTAGAACATAGCGACATTAGGCTAGAGATGGCATATAGAGCGTAACAGATGCTATCTACACCTACTCTAAAGATTTCACGGCCTAGGGGGTGTAAATTAATAAAAACGGATTCTCTATTGTAAAAATAGACCCTATATACATACTATAAATTAAAGTAGTGCAACAGATTTTCCTTATTAAGGAATCGATTCCAGCAGCTAATAACAACAGGCAGAAGAAAACCAAATGCCTGGCTAATACCCTAGTTATCCGGAATGTTAAACTTCGCATTAAGCAGGCAGTAGCATAATTCCTTAATAGTAAATAGACAGACAACTAAGCTAGATCCAGAGAGTAGTAACTAGAATTATTATTAAAAGAGAAAGTACTTATAGCCAGATACTATAATAAGTTAGGAGGCATTAACGGCTTTATAGCTAGGGCACTTGCCACCATAGGATAAGTTAATCTCTTAAGCATAGGTTTTTAACAGGGGATCGTTAACGCCAGCAAAGAGCATAAAACCACAACCACTCAACAGGATACTAATACACTAAGAAAGGAACTAGCAGACTAGAGGAATCTAATCCAAGGTTTAGCTAAATAATGTAGGCTAATAAGCAAAGCAGCAGCTAGAAAGACTATCTTAAAAGAGATAAAGTTAAGGCTAGCGGACTAAGCTACTAACGTATAATTTAGCAAACTTAAAGACAGAACTAACACGCTTAAAGGGGATATTAAGGCCTATAAGGAGTCTTTTAGCGCAGTAAAAGCCAGTCTTAAGATTATTAACAGGCATATTGTAAGGACTTTAGCCAGAATAGCAGCACTAAAGGATAAGGCCAGGAACATTAAGACCGCCAGGCCTACTCCTTAAACGCCTCTGCTAAAATCCGCAGCTAAAAAGACAACCTTGCCCATAGTAAGCAAGAAGCTAACTAGCCTAGTTAAACTAAATTCACTAGCTAGTAGAAAAACAAGGTTAGCTACAGAAGTAATAAAGGTAATTATATTAAATACAAGCTTATTTAAGTTATTACTAAAAAAGGCAAAGCAAAAGATGCCTTCTAAAAATAGGCGTAATATTAACAGCGCTACAAAAAGGCAGAAAATAACAACGGAATCTACAACTAAGAACGCGGAATTAGCCGAAACATTAAACAAATAAGAGACCCTTATATAGTAGTATAAGGACCAAAATTTTAGCTAATATATCACGCCGTTTAACGTTAGAAGCAGTCCCTAAAAATCGCGTGGCTTTAGGCAGATTACTATTTAATTACAAAACGTATAGCTTAGATTAAAGGTTTAGCTGTGTTATAAAAAGCATTATAGCAAATAGATTAATTATAGAAAAAGTTATATCTAAAGGACTGTTGCTTTCCTTATAGTTACTATGCCATATAGTTTAGACATAGGAAAATTTTACCTCTAGTAAGGATAAGATGGCATGGCTAGTGGCTGTCTTCTGCTTAAAAGTAACAATGCCCTAATAACCTCCACAGAACCACCTTTAATATGCCTGGCTTAAACGCACAAAGGACCTTTATATATAAAGTTAAAAGCAGAGAATAACTCAAGATATCCAACGCACCTTAAGGAAGGGCATAGGCCACCTCTCCTACTTCTAAGAGAAAAGCCTCTCTTCCTATAGCCTAACTCTTTCCCCTTTATATAGCTTCCCTTTATTAATCCACTAAGTCTTCAGAGGTATAACGTTTTTATTTTTAGTTTAACCCAAGTCTTTTCCATCCTCTTGCGCAAGTTATTACTATAGTTAATAGTCAGCAGCATTATTACAATACAACCACAACACCTTAGACGAGAGAATTACTCATAATATAGCGACTTTTAGAAGCACACAACTAGAGGTCGCCAGTAATATAGTCACTCTCTAACAAGTTACTCATAGCTATAACAACATAAGTAGATAGAGACGTTCTGCAATCTATATCTTTATTAACAGCTTATAGTGCAAATTCGCAAGGCTTATGCAGATAAGAACTTTAAGAAGTAGATATCTAGGTATAACCAGGACAGATTTAACTGCAGTTAACAGGTTTACACTACCTAAATTGAATTTCCTTTTATTATAGTTTATTTCGCTTAGACTAAGATATTTATTTATCTTTAAATTTTATAAGTAGTTATTATTAGATTATTTACTACTATTTAAGCAACATTTCCAGCAGATTAGATACGACCGAACTAATACAAAGAGGATATGTCACAGATTAAATTACTTTCTTTTACAAATAAAAGTTTTTCTTTATATATATTAACACTAGCTTAGATGGATCCAAAGGACGACTAGGACAGTTATCTTTAAGGGAGGGGCACTTATTACAGGATAATCTGCAATATCAGATCCCCACCTATATAGGACAGATTTGTTATATAGCTAGTAAGACTTAAAACAATAATAATAACAACTTACACAGAATGCACTTAACTATATGACTTAATAGTAGTATATATAGGTGCATTTAATGACTCCTTTATAATAACGTTAATAACAGCTTTATGGTTGCTTCCAACCGACTACGTGACGATACCACCACGTAACATTTAGCGTTTTCCTGGTCCGGGTTATTTAGGCTTAGGCCTTGCCCTTTTTAGGAAGTTAAAGCTATTCCTATAGCTTCCTTATTTTAAGCTTAGTTATCCTTATAAGAAGGCTTTGTTTCTGGCAGAGTGATGTATAGTTTAATAACTATAGATTGAAACTTTATAGGGCTATAAGGTATCTTAATAATATAAGTCTCTTCTTTTATTGAAAAAAGCTTATATAGGCTAGTCTATTTACCTTTCTTATAATAAACTTATACATTAGAGTTTAAGGGAAGATTATATGTTAGCAGGGTTATTAGGCTATTTTAAGTATTAAGGGCATTATTATATATATATTCATGTACGCTAGGTAGCTAGAGCCACTAACTAGTTCATCAACTAACTTCTTAATATAGGAAAAACCCTAAGATAGGGGAGAAAACCCATATTCTTCCATATAGCTCCCGCTAAGCCTCTGATATAGAGTCTTTATTGTTTCCAACCATTAGTATAAGATATCTGCTAGTTCCCCGGAACTGCAGACAATAATAGAAGTGTGGTTGTGCTTTATATAAAAGGTTAGTATGTTAGTAAAAACCCCCTATAAGCACCTCCCCTCTTAGTCCGGCTCTTCCTCCTCTATCCTGTTGTTTCCGTTGCCTCTGGTCCCTTTCTCAGCCTTGTTATTGCGTATCTGCCACGCCTTACCAAGCTCCTCCGCCAACCTGTACTGCTGAAGTTGCCCAGTCGAAAGCACCCACTTTACGATATTTAGTGCTAGCTTCTTGTTGTTAAGCGCTGCCCTAAGTTCCCGCGGATCTCTCATTACAGGCACTGCTAGAATCGGTCTTAGATGGTTATATTCTAGGCATGACAGGATAAGGTGGTAGATATCCTTGTCTCCTCCCTAGCATTGGCATATTAGTGAAGTTACCTCGGGCACCTGTCTGTTATAGAGGAAGGCATTCAGCCCTATTTTTTCCGTTTGAAGCTGAACTAGGGCTGCAGATTTATGCTTGAGCAGGCTATTGTAGAGCTTTGCTATCTTTTTTATGCTCTTGAAGTTAGGTTCCTCGTCTGCTGCTGTTGCTTTTGCCCGTCCTCTTCTTACCTAAGCCTTATGCCTCTGCCGGATCTACCGTTTTTCCCACTCCCTCTCTAATTTCTGTCTGGCTGTAAGGCTGCCAGGGAGGGGGGGGGGGGCATCAGGAAACGCCTTATAGCGATTACGTTGGCGGCCTCTTCCTTGGCGTTGTAGCTGCGATGCTATCAAATTACAGGCCTGCCGTATCTTCTCGCCCATGCCACTATCCTCAAGTCTTTGGTGGAATCGTCGTTTAACGTAATTGAGGTACAGATCCACCGGCGGCACTGCTGCTTCTGTCTTCAAGAGTGTTACTGGCGTTGCCTTATACGCCCCTATAACCCGCCTTAAGCATTCGTTCTGTTCCCTTATAAATGCCTTTGCTACCCCCTGTGCTACCCCTTCTGGCTCGCTGCGGGTGTGGTATATCCCAGCTCTATAGGCTATTGTGCTTCGTATTACCTGCGTATAAAGGGATCTCGCACACTCTAGTCGGCATCCCTACGTAGACGCAGCTAGCGCTGTGAGCGCTAATTTCTGCCGTGATAATTTGGCATTCACCTTCTCTATGTGGGTTGACTAACGAAGCTTCCAGTGAATCCAAACCCCTAGGAATCGCGCTGATTGTGTCGGTTGTATTGTTGCTCTGCTAAGTCGGATTGTCGTTGTAATCGCCTGCCTCTTCCTTGTAAAGTGCATTAGCTTGCTCTTTCCTGGGTTGAACCTTAGCCTATACTCCTTTGACCACTCCTCACATATTCTCTAGGCTCTTTCTAGTTGTACTTTTGTCTCCTCTGCCGTTTTTCTATATATTATAATGTTTATATTATCCAAGAACCCCAATGTTAACGTTGATTCCGCTGCCACTAGTCTTTAATATAGTGGCGTAATGTAGAGCAGGAAGAGGATAGGAGACGCCGGCGACCCTTGTGGAACCCCTGTAGTGACTTGGATTTCCTTGGTAATACGTCCGTCAAATGCTAATTATGCTCTCCTTTCTGACGTAAAGCCCTGTGCCTATCTGGCCATCTACCCTGGCAGTCCTAACTCCTTTATAGTGCGGATTAATCGTTTATGGCTGACGGTGTCGAACGCCCCGGTGATATCTAGCTGTAGTAATGATGCTATCCCCCGGTAATGCCACGCTGTTCTCATGACCTCTTTTAGCGTGCTTAGTGCTATCTCTGTTAATCTGCCAGCCCTGTTGCCTATCTGCATGTCTGGCAGTATATGGCCTTCCTTTGCTGCAATAGTAATCCTCCTTATAATAGCTCCCTTAATCACTTTGCCCATTGTGTTTAACAGCGATATTGGCCTCTACCCCCCCGGTCTGCCCAACTCCTTAGGGGACTTCCTAGGTTTGCATAGAACTACCACCTTCGCTTGTCGGAAGGAGGCCGGATGATATCCTAAGCCGTAGCAAGCATTTGCAAGGCGTGTTAAACACGATATTAGGGCTGCTCTGCATAGCTTAAGGAAACCCGTTGGCAGCTCGTCCGGTCCTGGGGCTTTCCAACTTGCTGTATTCTTTATAACCTCTTTAATTTCCTCCTCTGTAAACACGGGAACTGCCTGATCGTCGTCACAGTATCTTGTCCCCTCCTCTGCCTCCGGACCTAGAGCCCTAGCCGCGGATGGAGGGAAGAACCTCTCTGCAAATGCCCTTGCCTTGCCCTTGTGTGTAACCTCTACTATCTCCTCCCTGCCGTTGTCTCCTAGCCGGGTTAGTGGTGGGACCTGTTGCCTTTCAGGAGGAAGTCTACTCCGTAGCCGGGCCTAACGCTCCAGGGTCCAAAGACTCCCTTTGGACCTAGATAACTTGCTAACTGCCTGTCGCCAGCTACTTCTCTTCTCCTCCGAGATAACACGATCCTGTTTTTTTGTAGCTTCTGTTAAGGCCTGCTACGCTTCCTATGTCCATTGTTACCGCTACCGCCTATTAGCACGTCTTGCCTCTGCTGTCGCGTCCCTTACCCTTTTATTCCACTAAGGCTGTGGTTTGCTGTGCCCTTGAGGTCGCTTGGGTGCTGCTGTATTGGCTATCTCCGTGAGCTGTTGGGTAAGCCACTGCGTATAGTTATTGATTTCTTGCTGGTTGCACAGCGGAAGCTCTAACCCCTTCTTTCTAAGCCTGTTTAAAGCCTCTGCCATAATAAGGTTCTCGTCCGCTGTCCTCTAACCCCGGACTAACCCTGGGCTGTTGCTTGATTCCTTGTTTGTCCCGATGCTAATAAGCTGGGGCATATGGTTAGATCTGGCGATTTCTACTGGCCTGATGAATTTAACACTAACGTCGTGGGTGGTCCACGTATGGTTAATAGTGCTGTCCCTGCTGCTATGTTCTCTCCTTGTTACTTCCCTAAACGGCGTAGCTAGGCTGAGTTGCCACCTTGTTATGAATTCTAACATCTTATTATGCCCCGGAGATGTTCGGCCGAATCTGTCCCACAAGGGGTGATGTTGGTTGAAGTCCCCTATAAACACACTCCGGCCCTTTGCCTAGGTATTAGCAAAGTATTGTAGAGGCGTCTGCCACCCCCTTTCGTAATCCGGGGAATATATGTTGTACACCTCTACTCTACATAGCTTGACACTACACTAATCCTCCCCCCTCCCTGTAGTCCAAAGCCCTGCCTTGACCTTCTGGTGTATATAAATCGCCGTTCTTCCACTGTATGTTACTAACGTATAGTGCCCCTGAGATGGATTCGGCGGTATACTGTTATAGCCTCCTGGTTCCTAGATGGCTATCACCTTAGGGCTAACGTCATGCCCCAACGCCAGATGTACTAGATTGCTTTTCTTCTGTGTATTCCAGTACATGACCTTAATTATGTACTCTATTGTGTGCTTCGGAGCACCCTGGTTGGGCTGGCTCCGGTATTGTTCTGCTCTCTTGTTAGTTGTAGGAAGGCCAGCATCGTGCCTTCCTCTGCCGGTCTCTGCCGTCCTGATTGTAGTTCGTATGTTTGTCTTGTAGAAAGGCCCCTTGGTTGTATGCTCCTTCCTTTTAGCTGCCTTTCCGTTAATCCCCTGGTCTCTTCTCTATAATGACCCTTGCCCGTAGTAGCTGTCACGGCCTCCGACCGATGGTTGTGGAAGAACAGCGGCCTTGTGGCGTAAGCCTCCCGGGCCTGTTGCCACCTATTATTGCTCACCGAGCATAGCCGAGACCATGCTGGATGTGCCCCTGCGCAATTTGGGTATCTCTCCCGTACCTTGCCTGTTAACGTTGGGCAAGTCCTCTCTCCCTTGGGGTGTTTTTTAGCAGCACACCTGCCGCATCTTGCTTCCTCCTTGCAGTGCCTGGCAATGTGTCTAATCTTATAGTAATTATAATATTGCTTTGGGTGGACCATCTCGTTGTATGGCTTGGCGTTGAAAATCTCTGCTTGGTATACTATTCCCCCATGGTATAGGCGGTTTGCTGCCTTGGTGCCCTCAACGCTAACCACCAGTGGTGCCCTTGTCGCTGTTCCCTTTGGCTTCTGTACTGTTATCTTCGCTATGTTTAGACCATTCTCCTTTTTAATGTTTTTCCTTATATCCTCGATCGCAACGTGGTTTGTTAATTGTGTTGGGAATCCCTTGATAATTACACTGAACATCTTCCTGTTTACTTCTGCTATAGGTCTAAAGGCAACTCTTACCTAGGCCGTGTTTTCCTTCTATTTCCTCCCTGCCTTAGTAAACGTAATAACTATGTCTCTACTCTGTAGCCTGCGTGCTGCTATTGCCTCCTCCACGCTAATAGCGCTGTTTACTGCCTTTATAATCTCTCCTGGCAATCTGTTCCTGACTGCCTTGCTGATGGTGTTTCCCTTTACCATTGCTTCCTGGTGATGGCGGGCTGGTATTGCCATACCCTCCGTTTGGGCTAAAGGTATTGTTATATTCTGCCCTGTGACTCTGCGAGCTGCAATAGTTGCCTAAGTCCCCTTAACCGTTGATCCAGTCCTAGGGACGGCCTCTATTGCCTCCTTAACCGCCTTCTTAACCGTGGTTTTAACTTTGCTGTTAACTGCTTCTATAATCGACGCCTGTAGATCTCCTGTGCCAGTCTTTGCTCGGGCTATCTCCCCTCTTGTATCTATAGCAACTTGTGTAAAGGTCCTGATAGAAGCCTACACTTCTGTTATTTCTGCCTCTGGGATAACTTTTATTATTAACTCCTTTAGTGATTTTATTTTATTCTTTAGTTTTTCCTGCACTACTATTACTCTGGGATTCTCTCCTTAATATTGCATTTCTTCCTGGGTAGTGCCTTGTCCTTCGTTGGTCGCGGATCCACGCAAAAATTCGTTAATTATCGCACCCCTTGCGCTGCTTACTCCCCTTGTGCGATATGCTATTGCTAAGGGGGGTATTCGACGATAAGGAATCCGATTCCGTGCTTCTTTTTCGTTTTAGGCGTGATACCGCGTCGTGTCCGCGGTGTTGGTCCTTTGCCAGCTACTTCTCTTTTTTAAGGGCATTATTAACTTAGCGCCTTATAAGACTATATCTTGCTTTATTTATTGCTTTTTAAAGTATTTTAGCTCTTTAAGCAACTGTAAAGCTTAAAGGGAAATTATTTATTATCCTTAAATAGGTTCTAAAGACTAAGAGGGTAGGAATAAGGCTATTTAGGCCGGCAGAGTTATTAACTGCTTTAACAGCTATTTAAAGCATTTGCTCTTTTAAGAGAAGACTATAAGCTTTAGTCTTAATAATATTATATACTCTTTAAAGAGGGGTGTAATATCGCTTAAGTTTTCTAATACTATTATATACCTTAACAGGGACTTTATTAATGTTAATTAATAATAGTTAAGCTAAATGCCTAAATTTACCAAAAGCGAAGTTTCTTCTAGTATTATAAACTATTTAGTCTAGGGGTCTAAGATATATGTTAATTTAACATTTCTTAAGGGCGTTCTAGATATCTTAAGCTTTTTATTATTAGGGTTTAAGAAAGCAAGCGGTTTAAAATAAGGTTGCTAAGTTAATAATATAAAGAATAGGCTTCTTATTAATTTATATAATATTAATAAGGACCTTATAGTTAAATTTAGGATTATCTTTAAGAGTGAACTTAAATCTACTAGAAGCCTTAGCGTTTATCTGGCATTAGTAACAGGCATATGTGATTTTTCTTATATTAGCTCTGTTAAAATCTTTACCGGCTTTAGTGAGAAGGTTGTGTAGTTAGTTAATTAAAGAGTGGCTAAATTAATAATAAAGTTAGTGAATTTCTACTTCTAAGAGCATAAAGACAGCAGGTTCTTAGGAACTAATTATTTACTAAAAATATCCCTATTTCTAGATAATAAGTACTTTTTTTTCTCCTTAAATAAGAAGATTCTTAAGATTATTAAGCTTAACACCTATTTTATTTATATTTATAATAAAATATAGGAAAGATATAGTACTATTAAGAATATAAAAAGAAATTATACTAAAGATTATAGGAAGCTTTAAAATGCCATTTAAGGTCGTACTTCTGGCACTAAAGTTAATAGTTCTCTAGTTAGAAGAAGGTTTAATTATAAGGCCTGTTATAAGGCGCATTAAGGCTTTAACCTAACCTTAGCTAGTAGTTAAGATTCCGGCTGCTTTAGTATTTAGGAGGATACTATAAAACGTTTCCATAGTATATTATAAATCTATAAGAAATACCTACTATTATGTGGTTTTATTAGTATTATGGTTATAAGGGTCTTTAATAAATAATGCGTGTTTAAAGGCGTTATCTTATAGGAAATTTATGGTTAAGGCAGAAAAGAAAGGGGGATTAGGTACTTATATAAAGAAATTTATAAACGTAAGGGTTTCTTATGCTTTTTTATTACTTTATGCTTTTTCTTCTTTAAAGGTAATAAATACTATATTCTAGGTAGCCTTTTTATATTTATTCTTATTACTACTGTCCGGGGGTAATAACTCTTTGTCTTTACCTTTAAATGCTTATAAGAATATATAAAATTAGCATTTAAAAGGAGGGGATTCATGCCTTTAGTTATTTCACTAAGTTTCTTTTGCTTTCTTTTGCTTAGAGATAAAATAATTAGTTAACTAATATCCTTCTTTATAATAGATAAAGCATTTCTTAGATCTAGTATCAGGGGAGTCACAAGACAAGAGCGTAAGAGTACGGAGACCCACTAGGGCGAGCCGCACCCTAGCTACGCATAGGTATATAAGAGGACAGGCCTTATAAAGAGATAAAAAGGCCAGTGAATATAGTATTTACATTACTAACCCTACCTACAGCTATTTAGCTATAAGTACGCTTAACTATAGCCTTTACTTTACTAGTAGACCTCTAACTATAATAGAATATTTGCTTTTTCCTATAGGGATAGTAGATTATTAGCTTAGTAAAGATATTAATCTAAAGAATAAACACATAAGCAAGCAGCCGTATTAATGCAGTAACTATACGGGCATTAGATAAATTTAACAGAAACAGAAGCAGCTCTAGTATTACTATAGCATAAGATATTATATTATAGCTAGAAACCCCTATACCTATATTAAAGGGTGGAACAGGAGAACCTATAGAAATAAGACAAACTTACCTTAATAGCGCTATAAGTAATTAGTATTATTAGCCTAAATCCTAGCATACCTAAATCTAAGATATTAATGCATAGGCTAAGGAGGAAGATAAGTTAGATTAAGAACTTAAGAAAGCTATAAAGAAGCTATGCCTTATCTAGAAGCGCGCCTAACTTAAGAAAATACAGCAGGACTTAATAAACCCCTTAGTAACTATACTAGAGGAGCCCGGTCTAACTGCTTCTCCCTAGATAAACACTCTAGGCAACTAATTAATAGTAACTTACCTATAACATAGCCTTGTAAAAGCATAATTAAAAGCCCTAGTCTATAAGGGAAATAGCTATAAGAACTTATAATCCTTCCTTACAGACCTAAACGTAGCTTTTATTATAAATAGAGCAACCTTTACAGATAACTTAACTAAGGTTGCCTATACTAGCAGCTGCTTAGCAGAGGAAGCAAAGTAATAATAGAATAGGTATACAGCTATAGATAGTATTATAAACTTTAATAATTATAGCTAGAAGGACTTTGTTATATGGCTAAAGGACAGAGCAATAAATAAAAATATAGACTGCCTAGAAGTAACAAAGTCACTACTAGAGTTATAGTAATAAGACAATTAGCTATTTACAGCATTTATTAAAATTTAGGGCAAGATAAAGAGGGAGTTACCTGAAGATATTCCTAAGAGAATTCGAATTTATATATTTATTAATAGCTTAAACTATATAATAAGGAAGCAGGTCCTTAGCTAAGAGTTCCCTAAGTCTTAGGCACACCTTATTAAATAAGGTTATAAGGCAGAAGTAGCTACTAAGGGGTATAATAAGAAACCCTATCCCTATAGGAAACAAGCTAGGTTAATATTACTATTAAAGAATAAGCAGGGAATAAGCAGTAAGAAAGAGATAACCCAGGGCCAGCGATCTTATTCTTGTTTTAAATATAGAAAATACAGCCATATTACTTCTTATTATAAAGCACCTAATTATAAGACATGCGGTTTAAATAGGCATATAACAAGTTTATACTATAGTAACTATAAGAAAGCAGCACAGGCCACGGACCTAAATATAATACTAGTAACTATAGCATGCACTTAGGGACATATTATTACAGTTAAACCCCTAGGCTAAATTAAGGACTCTAAGAATAAAATTAATAACTCTTAAATAAAAATAAGGACAAAACTATAGTAAGAAGGAAGCTAGGTAGTAGTAAACACACTATTTAACCTAGGAGTAATAAACTTAATAATATATCCAAACTTATTATCAGAGGCTAACTAGAGTAGAATAAAAGCAGATAAGGCAAAGCTAGAAAGCGCCTTACTAATAGAACTAAAGCACCAGGGTATTATTAATAGGGTGGTACAAATAACAAATAGTACAGGTTATAGTAAATTCTATTAACTCCGCTGCTATATAGCAGATACAAAAGAAGGACTAATTCTAGGAATAGACTAGGCTGCAGACTATAAGCTAAAAGTACTATTATAGACATTAGGTTATTAAAGACACCTGGTAATAAGGGAACGCCTAAAGCTAGTTACTAGCTTATAACAGATTTACTATGCAAAGGAAGCAGTAGGTATAATGCTAATCCTTAGCTAATATATAGTATAACTATCCGTCTTTTAAAAAGAGCTAGTTAAAAACAAAATAAATAAAGAGGTTACTATAAAGATACTCTTACTAGAATATAAAGAATTTATAAATATATTTTTAAAGGAGTTAGCTAGTAGGCTACCCTCTTTAGAAGGGAAAACTTATATAATAGAATTAATAAAAGAAGGAATGCCATTATAAGGACTAATTTATAACTTAGTAAAGAAAGAGCTATAAGTTCTCTGTAAATACTTAGCGGATATATAAAAGAAAGGCTAGATAAGAAGATTAATAAGTCTAGCAGGAGCCCTAATCTTATTTGTGCCAAAAAAGGAAGGCCAACTATGCCTCTATGTGGATTATAAAGGCCTTAATAGGAGCTATAAGAAGGTCTCAAAAACTAAGTAAAAAGCAAATGGCTGCTAGAACGACGCGGTATTACGCCTAAAACGGAAAAGAAGCATAGAATCGGATTCCTTATTATTAATTACCCCCCCTAGTAATAGCGCATCGCATAAGGGAAGTAAGCAGTACAAGGGGTGTAATAATTAATAAATTTTTACGTGGATCCGTAACTAATAAAGGATAAGGCACTACCTAGGAAGAAATATAATATTAAGGAGAGAATCCTAGAGTAATAATAGCATAGGAAAAACTAAAAAATAAAATAAAATCACTAAAGGAATTAATAATAAAAGTTATTCTAAAGGTAAAAATAATAAAAGTATAAGCTTTTATTAGAACTTTTATATAAATTACTATAGATACAGGAGGGGAGATAGCCTAAGCAAGAACTAACACAGGAGGCCTATAGGCCTTAATTATAAAAGCGGTTAGTAGTAGAGTAGAAACCATGGTTAAGAAGGCAGTTAAGGAGGTAATAAAGGCTGTTTATAGGACTAGATTAGCAGTTAAGGGGACTTAGGTAAATATTATAGCTTACGGAGTTATAGGGCAGAATATGACAATACCTTTAGCCTAAACAGAGGGTATGGCAATACTAGCCTGCTATTACTAGAAAGCACTAGTAAAGGGAAGTACTATTAGTAAGGCAGTTAGGAATAAATTACTAGGAGAGATTGTAAAGGTAGTAAACAGCGCTATTAGCGTAGAGGAGGCAGTAGTAGCATACTAATTACAGAGTAGAGATATAGTTATTATATTTATAGAAGCAGGGAGGAAATAAAAGGAAAACATGGCCTAGGTGGGAGTTGCCTTTGGACCTAAGGCGGAAGTAAATAGGAAGATGTTTAGTGTGATTATTAAGGGATTTCTAATATAATTAACAAACCATATTATAATTAAGGATATAAGGAAGAACATTAAAAAGGAAAATAGATTAAATATGGCAAAGATAACGGTATAGAAGCCAAGAGGAACAGCAATAAGGGCACTATTAGTAGTTAGTATTAAGGGCACTAAGGCAGCGAACTAACTATGCTATAGGGGAATAGTATACTAAGCAGAGATTTTTAATGCTAAGCTATATAACAAGATAATCCACCCGAAGCAATATTATAACTACTATAAGATTAGATATATTACTAAATACTGTAAGGAGGAAGCAAGATACAGCATGTATGCTACTAGAAAACACCCTAAGGGAGAGAGGACTTACCTAACGTTAACAGGCAAGGTACAGGAGAGATGCCTAAATTATATAAGGGCATATTTAGTATAGTCTTAACTATACTTAGTAAGTAATAAGAGATAGCAGCAGGCCAGGGAGGCTTATGCTATAAGGCCGCTGTTTTTCTATAACTATTAGTTAAAGGTTATAATGGCTACTATAGGCAAGGGTTATTAGGGAAAAGAAACCAGGGGACTAACAGAGAGGCAGCTAAGAGAAAGGAGTATATAATTAAGGGGCCCTTCTATAAGACAAACCTATAAGCTAAGATTAGGACGATAGAGACCGGCAGAGGAAGGCATAATACTAGCCTTTCTATAACCAACTAAAGGGCTAAACAATACCAGAGCCAGCCTAACCAGGGTGCTCTGAAGCACATAATAAAGTATATAATTAAGGTTATATACTAGAATACACAGAAGAAAAGCAATCTAGTATATCTGGCATTAGGGCATAACATTAGCTCTAAGGTAATAGCTATCCAGGAACCAGGAGGCTATAATAGTATACTACTAAATCTATCTTAAAGACACTATATATTAGCAATATATAGCAGAAGAACGGTGATTTATATATACTAGAAGGTTAAGACAGGACTTTAGACTATAGGGAGGGGGGAGGATTAGTGTAGTATTAAGCTATATAGAGTAGAGATATATAACATTTATTCCCTAGCTTATAAAAGGGAGTAACAGACGCCTTTATAACACTTTGCTAATACCTAGGCAAAGGGCTAGAGTGTGTTTATAGGGGACTTTCACTAATATTACCCCTTATAGGACAGATTCAGCCGAATATCTCTAGGGTATAATAAGATATTAGAATTTATAACAAGGTGGTAACTCGGCCTAGCTACGCCGTTTGGGGAAGTAATAAGGAGAGAACATGGCAGCAGGGATAGTACTATTAACTATACGTAGACCACCTATAATGTTAGTATTAAATTCATTAGGCTAGTAAAAATCGCCAGATCTGACCATATACCCTAGCTTATTAGCATTAGAATAAACAAGGAATTAAGTAATAGCCTAGGGTTGGTCCGGGGTTAGAGGACAGCGGACGAGAACCTTATTATAGCAAAGGCTTTAAATAGGCTTAGAAAGAAGGGGTTAGAGCTTCTGCTGTATAACTGGCAAGAAATTAATAACTATATGCAGTAGCTTACTTAATAGCTTATATAAATAGCTAATATAGCAGCATTTAAGCAACCTTAAGGGTGCAGCAAACTATAGCCTTAGTGGAATAAAAGGGTAAGGGATGTAATAGCAGAGGCAAGATATACTAATAGGCAGTAGTAGTAACAACGGACGTAAGAAGCATGGCAGGCCTTAACAGAAGCTATAAAAAAACAGGATTATATTATCTTAAAGGAGAAGAGAAGTAGCTAGCAATAGGTAGTTAGTAAGTTATTTAGGTCTAAAGGGAGTCTTTAGACCCTAGAGCGTTAGGCCCGGCTATAGAGTGGACTTCCTCCTAAAAGGCAACAGGTCCTACTACTAACCCAGCTAAGAGATAACAGCAGGGAGGAGATAGTAGAGGTTATATATAAGGGTAAGGCAAGGGTATTTATAGAGAGGTTCTTCCCTCTATCCGTAGCTAGGGCTTTAGGTCCGGAGGCAGAATAGGGATAAGATACTATAATAATAATTAGGCAGTTCCTGTGTTTATAGAGGAGAAAATTAAAGAGGTTATAAAGAATACGGCAAGTTAGAAAGCCCTAGGACTGGATAAGCTGCTAACAGGTTTCCTTAAGCTATACGGAGCAGCCCTAATATTATATTTAATACGCCTTGCAAATGCTTGCTATAGCTTAGGATATTATCCGGCCTTCTTCTAATAAGTAAAGGTAATAGTTCTATACAAACCTAGGAAGTCCCCTAAGGAGTTAGGCAGACCAGGGGGGTAGAGGCTAATATTACTATTAAACACAATAGGTAAAGTAATTAAGGGAGCTATTATAAGGAGGATTACTATTATAGTAAAGGAAGGCTATATACTGCCGGACATGTAAATAGGCAACAGGGCTGGTAGATTAACAGAGGTAGTACTAAGCACACTAAAAGAGGTTATAAGGACGGCATAGCATTACTAGGGAATAGTATTATTACTATAGCTGGATATTACTAGGGCATTTAACACTATTAGCCATAAACAATTAATCTACACTATAAAGGAGTTAGAACTGCTAGGGTAGATGGCCAGATAGGCACAGGGCTTTATGTTAAAAAGGAGAGCATAATTAGCGTTTAACGGACGTATTACTAAGGAAATCTAAGTTACTATAGGGGTTCTATAAGGGTTGCTGGCGTCTCCTATCCTCTTCCTGCTCTATATTATGCTACTATATTAAAGACTAGCAGCTGCGGAATTAATGTTAATATTAGGGTTCTTAGATAATATAAACATTATAGTATATAGAAAAACAGCAAAGGAGATAAAAGTATAACTAGAAAGAGCCTAGAGAATATATAAGGAGTAGTTAAAGGAGTATAGGCTAAGGTTTAACCTAGGAAAGAGCAAGCTAATATACTTTATAAGGAAGAGGCAGGCAATTATAATAATAATCCAACTTAAAAGAGTAATAATATAACCGATATAATCAGCGCGATTCCTAGGGGTTTGGATTTACTAAAAGCTTTGTTAGTTAACCTATATAGAGAAGGTAAATGCTAAATTATTATAGCAGAAGTTAGTACTTATAGCGCTAGCTGTATTTACGTAGGGATACCGACTAGAGTGTGCAAGATCCCTTTATATATAGGTAATAAGAAGCACGATAGCCTATGAAGCTGGAATATACCACACCCGTAGCAAGCTAGAAGGGGTAGCACAGGGAGTAGCAAAGGCATTTATAAGGGAACAGAATGAATGCTTAAGGCGGGTTATAGAGGCATATAAGGCAACACTAGTAATACTCTTAGAGACAGAAGCAGTAGTACCGCCAGTAGATTTATACCTTAATTACGTTAAACAACAATTCTACTAAAGACTTAAGGATAGTAGCATAGGCAAGAAAATACAGCAGGCCTGTAATTTAATAGTATTACAGCTATAATGCTAAGGAAGAGGCTGCTAATATAATTACTATAAGGCGTTTCTTAATGCCCCCCCCCCCCTCCCTAGTAGCCTTATAGCTAGACAGGAATTAGAGAGGGAGTGGGAAAAACAGTGGATTTAGTAGAGGCATAAGGCTTAGGTAAGAAGAGAACAGGCGAAAGTAATAGCAGTAAATAAGGAACCTAACTTTAAAAGTATAAAAAAGATAGTAAAGCTTTATAATAGCCTGCTTAAGCATAAATCTACAGCTCTAGTTTAGCTTTAAACAGAAAAAATAGGGCTGAATGCCTTTCTTTATAACAGATAGGTGCCTGAGGTAACTTTACTAATATATTAATACTAGGGAGGAGATAAGGATATTTACCACCTTATCCTATCATGCCTAGAATATAACTATTTAAGACTAATTCTAGTAGTGCCTGTAATAAGAGATCTGTAGGAACTTAGGGTAGCACTTAATAATAAAAAGCTAGCACTAAATATTATAAAGTAGGTGCTTTTAACTAGGCAACTTTAGCAGTATAGGTTAGCGGAGGAGCTTAGTAAGGCGTAGCAGATATATAATAATAAGGCTAAGAAAGGGACTAAAGGCAACAGAAACAATAGGATAAAGGAGGAAGAGCTGAACTAGGAGGGGAGGTGCTTATAAGGGGTTTTTACTAATATACTAACCTTTTATATAAAGCATAACTATACTTCTGTTATTATCTGTAGTTCTAGGGAACTGGCAGATATCTTATACTAATAGTTGGAAATAATAAAGACTCTATACTAAAGGCTTAGCGGGAGCTATATGGAAGAATATGGGTTTTCTTCCCTATCTTAGGGTTTTTCCTATATTAAGAAGTTAGTTGATGAACTAGTTAGTGGCTCTAGCTACCTAGCGTACATGAATAATAATAATAATAAGGCCTTAATAGGGTCACTAAGAAGGATAAGGCCCCTCTTTCCCTTATATCAGAATTATTAGATAGGTTAAGAGGAGCAATAATCTGTATAAAGCTGGACTTAAAAGATGCTTACTACCGGATATATATCCGCGAGAGCAATGAGTAGAAGACAGCTTTCTAATGCTAATATAGTTACTTTAAATATCTTGTTATGCCTTTTGGCTTAGTGAACGCACCCGCTACCTTCTAAGAATATATTAATACTACACTAGGAAAGCTAGTGAATATAATATATATTATTTATTTAGATAATATCCTAATCTATAGCAGTAATGCAGCAGCGCATAAGGGGTATGTTAAACTAGTCCTGCAAAGATTACATATTGCAAAGCTATATATAAACCTTAATAAATGCAAATTCTTAACAATAAGGATTAGCTTCCTTGGATTTATAATCATACTAAAGGGTATTAAAATGGAACTAGAACGCATTAAGGCAGTAGCGGAATAGCCGCTACCTAGCAGTGTACTAGAGATATAAATCTTCCTTAGGTTTACAGGGTTTTACTAATAATTTATCAGAGCATATAGTAAAATAGCCATTCTATTAACAGACCTTCTAAAGGGAGAGTTTAAAGGAACCTTTAAACTACCTTATAATATATAAGCTGCATTTAAGATACTAAAATAAAAGTTTTTAAAAGCACTAGTCCTGGTTTATTTTAATTTAATAGCCCCCCTTTAAGTTAAAACAGATGCCTTAGCGTTTGCTATTAGCATAGTATTAGTAATGTTAGTGCTAGGCAATTAGCACCTAGTTGCGTATATGTTGCAAAAGTTGTCAGGTCCTAAACTCTGCTATGCAATACCTAATACCAAGCTACTAGCTATATAAGAATCTTTTTATACATAAAGGCATTACCTAGCTTACTTATAGCATCTAATAAAAGTAATTACTAATTACTTAAACTATAAATACCTAGTAATAAATCCAAAGCTCTCTAGCAGATAGGTTATAGCATTAGACGAACTTTGTCTATATAATTTTATAATTAAGCATAGGCTAGGGAAGTTAAACCTAGCTAATAAACTATTACAAAGACCAGACCATTTCTTAAAAGCAGCTACAGCAGAGGCATAGTTGTTATACCTGCTAATATTCTTAAATAAGTTTACAGAGGAATTACAGCAGAAGTTAAAGAGACCTAACTATATAATCTATATAAACACTGGGATCTATCCTATCTGTCTAATTACCCCCCCTAGCAATAGCGCATCGCATAAGGGGAGTAAGTAGCGCAAGGGGCGCAATAATTAACGAATTTTCGTGTAGATCCGTAACTAATAAAGGACAGGGTACTACCCAGAAAGAAATATAGCCTTAAGGAGAGAATCCTGAAGTAGTAGTAGTATAGGAAAAACTAAAGAATAAAATGAAATTACTAAAGGAATTAATAATGAAAGTTATTTTAAAAGTAAAAATAATAAAAGTATAAGCTTTTATTAAAACTATTATATAAATTACTATAAATATAGGAGGGAAGATAGCCTAAATAAGAACTAGTATGGGAGGCCTATAGGCTTTAATTATAAAGGCAGTTAATAGTAAGGTAGAAACTATAGTTAAAAAGGCAGTTAAGGAGGCAATAAAGGCTATTCCTAGGACTAGATTAGCAGTTAGGGGGACTTAGGTAACTATTATGGCTTATAGAGTTATAGGGCAGAAGATAATAATCCCTCTAGCCTGAACAGAGGGTATGGCAATACCAGCCTGCTATTACTAGAAAGTAATAGTAAAGGGAAACACTATTAGCAAGGCAGTTAGGAATAGATTGCTAGGGGAGATTATAAAGGCAGTAAACAGCGCTATTAGTATAAAGAAGGCAGTAGCAGCATACTAACTACAAAGTAGAGACATAGTTATTATGTTTACTAAAGCAGGGAGGAAATAAAAGGAAAACACAACCTAGGTAAGAGTTGCCTTTAGACCTAAGGCGGAAGTAAATAGGAAGATGTTTAGTGTAATTATTAAGGGATTCCTAACATGATTAACAAACCATATTATAATTAAGGATATAAGGAAGAATATTAAAAAAGAAAATGGTTTAAACACAGCAAAGATAATAGTATAGAAGCTAAAGGGATTAGCAACAAGGGCACTACTAGTGGTTAGTATTTAGGGCACTAAGGCAGCAAACCGCCTATGCTACAGGGGAATAGTATACTAAGCAGAGATTTTTAACACTAAGCTATATAATAAAATGATCTACCTAAAGCAATGTTATAATTACTATAAGATTAGGCATATTGCTAGGTACTATAAGGAGGAAGCAAGATGCAGCAGGTATACTGCTAGAAAACACCCTAAAAGAGAGAGGACTTGCCTAATATTAACAGGTAAGGTACAGGAGAGATGCTTAAATTATGTAGGGGCATACCTAGCATAGTCTTAGCTATGCTTAGTAAGTAATAATAGATAGCAGCAGGCTAAGAAGGCTTATGCTATAAGGCTGCTGTTCTTCCGCGGCCATTGGCCGGAGGTTATAATAGCTGCCACAGGTAAGGGTTATTATAAAGAAAAAACCAGGGGACTAACGGAGAGGCAGCTAAGAGGAAGGAGCATATAACTAAGGGGTCCTTTTATAAGATAAATCTATAAGCTATGATTAAGACGACAAAGACTAGCAAAGAAAGGCATAATGCTGGCCTTTTTATAACTAATAAGAGGGTAGAATAATACCAGAGCCAGCCCAACCAGAGAGCTCCAAAGCATATAATAGAGTACATAATTAAGGTTATATATTAAAATATACAAAAGAAAAGCAATCTAGTATATCTAGCATTAGGGCATAACATTGGCCCTAAGGTAATAGCCATCCAGGAACCAGGAGGTTATAACAGTATACTGCTAAATCTATCTCAAGGGCACTACACATTAGCAATATATAGTAGAAGAATAGTAATCTATATATATTAAAAGGTTAAGACAGGACTTTAGACTATAGGGAGGGAGGAGGATTAGTATAGTGTTAAACTATATAAAGTAGAAGTATATAACATCTACTCCCTAGCTTATAAAAGGGAGTAGCAGACGCCTTTATAATACTTTACTAACACCTAGGCAAAGGGCCGGAGTGTGTTTATAGGGGACTTTAACTAATACTACCCCTTATGGAATAGATTTAGCTAAACCTCTTAGGGGCATAATAAGATATTAGAATTTATAACAAGGTGGCAACTTAGCCTAGCTACGCCGTTTAGGGAGGTAATAAGGAGAGAACATAGCAGCAGGGATAGCATTATTAACCATACGTGGACCACTTACAATATTAGTGTTAAATTCATTAGGCTAGTGGAAATTGCTAGATCTAACCATATACCCCAGCTTATTAGCATTAGGATAAGCAAGGAATTAAGTAACAGCCTAGGGTTAGTCTAGGGTTAGAGGACAGCAGATAAGAACCTTATTATAGCAAAGGCTTTAAACAGGCTTAGAAAGAAGGGGTTAGAGCTCCTGCTAAGCAACTAACAGGAAATTAATAACTATGTAAAATAGCTTACCCAGTAACTTACAGAGATAGCCAATATAGCAGCACTAAAATGACCGTAAGGGCACAGCAAACCACAGCCTTAGTGGAATAAAAGGGTAAAGAATACAACAGTAGAGGCAAGACATGCTAATAGGCAGTGGTAGCATTAACAGATATAGAAATCATAGCAGGTCTTAAAAGAAGCTATAGGAAAACAGAATTATATAATCTTAAAGGAGAAGAGAAGTAGTTAGCAACAGGCAGTTAGTAAGTTATTTAGGTCTAAAGGGAGCCTTTAAACCCTAGAGCGCTAGGCCTGGCTATAGAGTGGACTTCCTCCTAAGATATAACAGGTCCTATTACTAACTTAGCCAGGAGATAACAGTAGGGAGAAGACAGTAGAGGTTACATATAAGGGTAAGGCAAAGGCATTTATAGAGAGGTTCTTTCCTTTATCTGCAGCTATGGCTCTAGGTCTAGAGATAAAGGCAGAGATAAGATACTATAGTAATAATTAGGTAGCTCCTGTATTTATAACAGAGGAAATTAAAGAAGTTATAAAGAATATAGCAAGTTAGAAAGCCCTAGGGCCGGATAAGCTACTAACAGGTTTCCTTAAGCTATATAAAGCAGCCCTAATATTATGTTTAACACGTCTTGCAAATGCATACTATAGTTTAGGACACTATCCGGCCACCTTCTGGCAAGCAAAGGTAGTAGTTCTATATAAACCTAGGAAGACCCCTAAGGAGTTAGGCAGACCAGGGGGATAAAGGCCAATATTGCTATTAAACACAATAAGAAAAGTGATTAAGGGAGCTATTATAAGGAGGATTACTATTACAGCAGAGAAAGGCTATATACTGCTAGATATACAAATAGGCAATAGGGCTGGCAGATTAATAGAGGTAGCACTAAGCACACTAAAAGAGGTTATAAGAATAGTGTAGTATTATTAGGGGATAGCATTATTATTATAGCTGGATATTACCAGGGCATTTAATACTATTAGCTATAAATAATTAATCTGCACTATAAAGGAGTTAGGACTGCTAGGGTAGATGGCCAGATAGGCACAGGGCTTTATATTAAAAAGGAGAGCATAATTAGCGTTTAATAGACATATTACTAAGGAAATCTAAGTCACTGCAGGGGTTTTGTAAGGGTTACTAGCGTCTCCTATCCTCTTCCTGCTTTATATTACGCTACTATATTAAAGACTAGCAGCAGCGGAATTAATATTAACGTTAGGGTTCTTAAATAATATAAACATTATAATATATAAAAAAACAGCAGAGGAGATAAAAGTATAACTAAAAAGAGTCTAGAGAATATATAAGGAGTGGTTAAAGGAGTACAGGCTAAGGTTTAACCTAGGGAAGAGCAAGCTAATATACTTTACAAGAAAAAGACAGGCAATTATAACAACAATCTAACTTAGAAGAGTAATAATATAACCAACACAATTAGTATAATTCCTAGGGGTTTAGATTCACTAGAAGCTTCGTTAGTTAACTTATATAAAGAAGGTAAATGCTAAATTGTCATGGCAGAAGTTAGCACTCACAGCACTAGCTGTGTTTACATAGGGATGCCGACTAAAGTATATAAGATCCCTTTATACACAGGTAATAAGAAGTATAATAGCCTATAGAGCTAGGATATACTACACCTATAGCAAGCTAAAAGGGGTAGTATAGGGGGTAGCAAAGGCATTTATAAGGGAACAGAATAAATGCTTAAGGCAGGTTACAGGGGCGTATAAGGCGACACTAGTAACACTCTTAAAGATAAAAGCAGTAGTACTGCTAGTAAATCTATACCTTAATTACATTAAATAATGATTCTACTAAAGACTTAAAGATAGTAGCATAGGCAAGAAGATATAACAGGCCTGTAATTTAATAGCATTACAGCCATAACGCTAAGGAAGAGGCCGCTAATATAATTACTATAAGGCGTTTTCTGATGCCCCCCCCCCCCTCCCTAGCAGCCTTATAGCTAAATAGGAATTAGAGAGGGAGTGGGAAAAACAGTGGATATAGCAGAGGCATAAGGCTTAGGTGAGAAGAGAATAGGTAAAAGCAACAGCAGCAGATAAGGAACCTAACTTTAAAAGTATAAAAAAGATAGTAAGGCTTTATAATAGCCTATTAAAGTATAAATCTACAGCCTTAGTATAGCTTTAAATAAAAAAGATAGGGCTGAATGCCTTTCTCTATAACAGACAGGTGCCTAAGGTAATATTACTAATATGTTAATACTAGGGAGGAGATAAGGATATCTACTACCTTATCCTGTTATGCCTAGAATATAACCATTTAAGGCTAATTCTAGCGGTGCTAATAATAAGAGACCCGCGGGAACTTAGAGCAGCGCTTAATAATAAAAAGCTGGCACTAAATATTATAAAGTAGGTGCTCTTGACTGGGCGACTTTAGTAATACAGGTTAGTGGAGGAGCTTTGCAAGGCGTGGCAGATTTGCAATACTAAAGCTAAAAATAAGACTAGAGGTAACAGAAACAACAGAATAAAGGAGGAAAAGCCGGATTAAGAGGGGAGGTACTTATAAGGGGTTTTTACTAACATACTAACCTTTTATATAAAGCACAACCATACTTCTATTATTGTCTGCAGTTCTGGGGAACTGGCAGATATCTTATACTAATGGTTGAAAATAATAAAGACTTTATATTAGAGGCTTAGCGGGAGCTATATAGAAGAATATGGGTTTTCTCCCTTATCTTAGGGTTTTTCCTATATTAAGAAGTTAGTTGATAAACTAGTTAATGGCTCTAGCTATCTAGCGTACATGAATAATAATAAGTTTGCAGAGAAGGAGCAGATTAATAGTAGTGCTAATAAAGTAGCATATATAATAGTGTTTTAAGGCATAAAGGCCTTGCTATAAGAGACACAGAGAAAAAGCAGTATAAGAGCTATACATTTAAGTAGCATA
>AFQZ01000745.1:0-25718 GCA_000222935.2 Aciculosporium take MAFF-241224 | reverse complement strand
AAGAGTGTAATTCCCGCGTTCAATCCTACCAAATTGGGCGCTTATAATCGCGTTCGAATTCATCGAATTTGAGCTCTTTATCGGGCGCTTAATTTGTCGTTGGATTTGGTAAGGAATTAGGACTTTTTCATTCTTCAGCGGCTCCGGCGGCGGCTCCCGCGGCAATTCTCGCGACAGGTCTTTTAACCTATCCTTCCACACGGATTCGGGCTTCATTCTTCGTCACAAAGGTCTCGAGAGCTTTATTCGGTGAAGCTTTTGTCATTGCATCCGCAGGATTATTATTGCCATTAATCCAGCGTATCTCAGCCACTTCCCTCCTCTCATATGACTGCCGTAAAGCCATAATATTAATCATTAGCCTCTTTTCCTTTGTCGTCCCTAGCTTAATAATGCATTCGTACAGCAAGAAAGAGTCAGTGCATATTATTATTGGAATTTTCGGCTTGTTTAATCGGTTGGTGATGATATTTAGAGTAGTGCTTATTACGTAGGTAATGTCAACACCTTAAACCATCCCATACAGCTCGGAAGCTAATGCACTTCTCGTGACTCTTTTAGATTTTGTTAAGCTATATATCACGATATTTCCTCTAAGGGTGAATTCAGAGGTATTGTCATCCTTCCTTTCATTGCCTAGGATGATCACATAGCCTAGTTAAGAGCTAAGGTCTTTATTGTTTGTAAAAGAACCATTAACAAAGACATAAAGAGCGGCGTTTTCTAGCGAGAGAGATATATATCGAAGTCCATGGTCTTGATTGTCGATTTGCCATTAAAGTCTTTTATTAAGCCTTAAAACATCGTCGGATCCTGGATATTAGACTTAGGCGGCAACGGAAAGATCGTAAGATGCTTCAGGTTGACATATCAGAGCAATGTACGCTCCTTGTGCTCGCTGTTCGACATATTTCGCTCGGTCGGTCGGGTTATTAACTTGTGATAGCTTCCTTCCTTGTTCCTTTTATTGTAAAAAGAAGGTATTATCGTCAACTTCGCTTAAAATGCAACCATTGAACATTAACGGTGTTAAAATCGTCAACCTCTCTTTTAGCTTTGCAAGGAATTCAGCGTTTTTTAACTCAACCTCTTCACGATCGAAAAACTCAGCATCGCTGAGTTCTAAGGTATCATCAGTCTGCATTCTGATGATTCTAAAACACGAGCTTTCGCTAGAAGAAATAAGAAGATAAGGGTCATATGTAGAGGTTATCATCTGTAGTCTCTAACGATGATGATTGAAATACGTCGACTACTAATGTGTGCTAGCCTCTGCTATTCTGTATAGCGGCTTAATCACGACTATAATGACGTCTAGCGGGTAAAGGTATGCAATTTGTGCTGGAAGCTTCGTAAGAATTATGCGATTAAGCTTCGTCTGTGACTGCACATATGCTTAGGTAATATCCCTTAGCTAAACCGTAATGCCTTCCTTTTTCAATAAGGGAGCAAGGGCAATAATGAGCCTTTGACTAGCTCTCTGAATCGTTAGGGATTGCGTGAGAATAACCTCTTTCCCATGGTTGCTATGGCCTTAGATGACACATCGTGACTTTTTATACAGGGAGTTAGTTGCCTTGCCTTTAACTTCTCTTACTATCTGTAAGCTGAAGAGTCTTTCGCCTCCATGCCTTTACAGGTTGAATTTCACAAATTTGAATACATTCCTTACTAGCAAAGCATTAATCTCTGCTTTGTCAGAGAGTTCGAAAGGTTCTCTGGGTATATTGATTTTTCCTTGCGCGCGGAGGTCAATCGTAAGTTAAAAATCAGCCTTTTCTTTCTTAGTAAGAAAAGCCTCTGCTTAAGGGTGTTTCCGGGGTCTTCTACGTCCTCTTTGTGGTAGAGTTGTTAGGTTATCCGGGGGGTTTTCGTGATTTTCGTTACCTTAAACCGGGTCTTCCTTGTGAGAAGATTCCACCTCTGGCGAGGTTATATATGGTTTGATGACTGTAGACCGAAACTTCGTGGGGCTATAAGGCATCTTAATAATGCAAGTCTCTCCTTCTATTAAGAGAAGCTTATAGGGGCCAGTCCATCTGCCTTTTTTGCGATAAACTTATACATTGGAATTTAAAGGAAGAGTGTGTATAGGCAGGGTTATTAGGCCGTTGCAGGTATTGAGAGCATCGTGGACTTGGCGTCTTGCAAGACTGTGTCTTGCTTTATCTGTTGCTTTTTGAAGTATCTCAGCTCTTTAGGCAACCGTAAAGCTTGGGGGGGAATTATTTGTTATCCTTGGATAGGTTCCAAAGACTAGAAGGGTGGGAATAAGACCATTTAGACCGGCAGAGTCATTGACTGCTTTAACAGCCATTTGAAGTATCTGCTCTTTCGAGAGAAAACCGTCAGCTTCGGTCTTAATAATATCATATGCTCTGCGAAGAGGGGCATGATATCGCTTAAGTTTTCCGATGCTGTTGTGAGCCTCAACGGGGACTTCGTCAATATTAATTGACAATAGTCGAGCTAAATGCCTGAATTCGCTAGAAGCGAAGTTTCTTCTGGCATCGTAGACTATCCAGTCTGGGGGTCCAAGATATGTGTCAATCTAGCACTCTTTAAGGGCATTCCAGATATCTCGAGCTTTCTGTTATTAAGGTGCAAGAAAGCAGGCAGCTTGAAATAATATTGCTGAATCTATAACGTGTAGGACCGGCTTCTCGTCAATTTGCATAATATCAACGAGGACCTCGTAGTTAAATTTAATATCGTCTTTAAGAGTGAATTTAAATCTACTCGGAGCTTTCGCGTTCATCTGGCATTGATGGCAAGCATGCGTGATTTTCCCTATATCAGCCTTATTAAATTCTTCACCAGCCCTGGCGAGAAGGTTATTCAATCGGTCGATTAACGGATGACCAAATCGGCAATGAAGTTAACAGATTTCGGCTTCAGAAAGCATAAAGATAGCAGGTTCTTAAGAACTGGCTGTCCACTAAGGATGTCCCCATTTCCTGATAATAGGTACCTTTTTGTCTCCTTGGATTAGAAGATTCTTAAGATTGTCAAGTTTGACACCTATTCTATCCATGTCTGTGATAGAATATAAAAACAGTGTGGCACTATCAAGCATATAGAAAGGTATTATGCCAAAAATCGTCGGAAGCTTCAAAATACCAGTTGAAGTCGCAGTACCGGCTCCAAAGGTGATAGTCCTTTGGTCAGAGGAATGCTTGATTATAAGGTTCTTTATGATTTTTATCAGAGCGTTGACTTGGCCTTGGCCAGCAGTTGAAATTCCTGATGCTCCTGTATCCGGGAGTATACCATAAAATGTATCCGCTGCATATCTCGTATCCATAAGATACACGTGTTGTTAAGGTTGTTCATCGGTATCGTGGTCGTAGGGGTCTTTAAGAAATAAGGCATGTTTAAAAGCATTATCCTGCAAGAAGTTCACGGTTAATTGGGAAAAGAGTGGGGGATTTGGTGCTTGCGTAAAGAATGTTGTGAAGGAGAGAGTATCACAAGCCTCTTTGTTATCTGGTTCCTCTTTTTTATTAGTAGTAAGGAAAGCGGCGTTCTAAGCGGCTTTTTCGTGTTCGTCCTTACTGCTATTATCAGTAGCAGTAAGTTGGGCCATTTCGCCTTTGTAGGCCTGTAGGAATGCATAGTATTGGCGTTTGGAGGGTGGTTTTTAGTGTTTTCTGTTATTCCACTAAGTTGCTTTTGCTTTCTTCTGCTCAGAGGCAGGATAGTTAGTTGACCAGCATCCTTCTTTGCAGCAGACAAAGCATTTCTTTGAGCTCGCTCTGGCTTAAGGTTTTTCACGATATGTAGCTCGTAAATAGCGTCGGTCTGTGAACATTACTGTGTCGGTGTTTTGGTCTGTGGACCGGGCGATAAGGGCAGTCGAATTGTTGTTAGTAGTTGTTAGTAACTGACTTGTAGAGGTTAGTGGTATATCCATTGCTGAGAGGCAATTTCGAAGATCACCAACAAATCCTTCGAAGGTTGGCATATTCCTGAATTTTATATTGTAGAAATCGTTGTCATTTTCAATTGCTCGTCGTACTTAATGAAGAAGAATTGTATCTTGTTTAAGAGGGTTATAAAGGCCATTGAATATCTTCGTAAGTTAGTTGAGAAGAATTTCCAAGCATTCTGACTTATTCTTTATTGGATATTCCATAATAATATAGCGAAGGCGTAAATCGGTAAATTGTGATTTGTAGAAGCTTTGATTTTCAGGTGTTTCGAAGTGATTCCTGATGTTCTGAGTCATTTCTTCAAATGGAATTATCTTTGCTCTGAAGTATTTGAGAAAGTATGTGTAGGCTTTCCCTTAAAGCATAATAAGGAAGGCTTTTAAGTAAAGAGAGAGGGAAACTCCTGCTCGAGAACATTTCTCTTTAAAATGTAGTAACTTCTCGTTAATAAAGTCGTACACTTCTCCAGAATATTGTTCTTCTTTCTAGTAAAGTCTCTTAAGAGTATTAAGGGCTTTTCGATCGCTGTCAGAAAGTGTTCTGGTCGGGGCTTGTGGTTCTGGTTGAGGGTCTGCGGTTGAATGAAAATCTTCATTATAATAGGAATCCTTGTTATCAGAAAGTTCTAGTTGTTAAGCTTCTTTTCCTTTCTTAGTTGCTTTATCTAGTAAAGGCTTGTATTCCGTGTCAGGGTCAATATTTAAGATATTGACAAGATCTTTAGAGACGTTTAATCTCGATCCTCTGGCTGTTTCAACACCATTGTCATTAAGGTAATCACGAAGGGTATACTTAAGGTTGTTATTGATTTTATTAAAAGTATCCTTTGTCTAATTTTCATAATCTCGCTAGAAGTTAATAAAGAGATTGCGCCCTTTTCCTTTGTTAAGAATGTAATAGTGGAGTATATAGGCAATATGGTTATTGATATCTTGTTTGGTGGCTATATTGACATCAATGTTATTAACTAACCTGGTCTAATTTATAGATATAATTAGACAGTGCTTGTGAAGTTTTTAAGGTAGGGAACTCTTTAGAAGTTCTTTTCTATAGACGTCTTTCTAGAGTTGTTCATTAAAGTCTTTTATTTTTCCTTAGCTTAATGACATTTTTGGTGTTTTAGGCTTTATGTTTAGTACTAATTAAAGCAGTTAGCATTGGTTGATTCTCTGTGAATAACAGTAAAGATCTGGTTTCAATCATGGACAAGTAACAGTTAATAATGAGGGAGAAGATCCATAAGAGTTAAGTCTTCTTATGATTGTGGATGATTTAACAATCGACAATCGAAGAAATAATCCTTCGGTTAGCATAACATCGGAATTTCTTGCAGTTATATAGAGTAAAAGCGTTTGGACGAGTCTCTTTTAGGTGTAACCTAACGAATCTGTGGTTATTAGTAACCACTGATCAGTGTTGGGAACGCTCAGGTTACAGGTATACTGCAGCACAACCATGGGGGGGGGGTTTAATAATTAATTCATCTATGTCTCTAAAAGAGAGGAAGAAGCAGGCTATAATACGGAGGTGTGGTGTTATGGCCACGGTACGGCCCCAGGTCATATAACCTGTGATCCAGCCAATTAAGGTGCGTTCATTCTGTGTGCAACCCACAATTCCTGGTTAATGCGGCGTATCCCTTCTATCATCCATACGAGCGATTCCGACACTTATGTATAAAGGTTAATTATAAGTTAAAAATCAGCCTTTTCTTTCTTAGTAAAAAAAGCCTCTGCTTAAGGGTGTTTCCAGGGTCTTTTACATCCTCTTTATAGTAGAGTTATTAGGTTATCTAGGGGGTTTTCGTGATTTTCATTACCTTAAACCAGGTCTTCCTTGTAAACCAGGTCTTCCTTATAAGAAAATTCCACCTCTAGCAAGGTTATATACAGTTTAATAACCGTAGACCAAAACTTTATAAGGCCATAAGGCATCTTAATAATGTAAGTCTCTCCTTTTATTAAGAGAAGCTTATAAGGGCCAATCCATCTGCCTTTTTTACAATAAACTTATACATTAGAATTTAAAGGAAGAGTGTGTATAGGCAGGGTTATTAGGCCATTACGGGTATTAAGAGCATTATAGACTTAGCGTCTTATAAGACTGTGTCTTACTTTATTTGTTGCTTTTTAAAGTATCTTAGCTCTTTAGGCAACCGTAAAGCTCAGGGGGAAATTATTTGTTATCCTTAGATAGGTTTTAAAGACTAGAAGGGTAGGAATAAGACCATTTAGACCAGCAGAGTTATTAACTGCTTTAACAGCTATTTAAAGTATCTGCTTTTTTAAGAGAAGACCGTTAGCTTTGGTCTTAATAATATTATATGCTCTGTAAAGAGGGGCATAATATTGCTTAAGTTTTCCGATGCTATTGTGAGCCTTAACGGGGACTTCGTTAATATTAATTAACAATAGTCGAGCTAAATGCCTGAATTTGCTAGAAGCAAAGTTTCTTCTGGCATCGTGGACTATCTAGTCTGGGGGTTTAAGATATATATCAATCCAGCACTCTTTAAGGGCATTCCAGATATCTTAAGCTTTCTGTTATTAAGGTGTAAGAAAGCAGGCAGCTTAAAATGATGTTGCCGAATCTATAACGTGTAGGACCGGCTTCTCGTTAATTTGCATAATATTAACAAGGACCTTATAGTTAAATTCAATATTATCTTTAAGAGTAAATTTAAATCTACTTAAAGCTTTTGCATTTATCTGGCATTAATAGCAAGCATACATGATTTTCCCTATATCAGCCTTATTAAATTCTTCACCAGCCTTGGCGAGAAGGTTATTTAATCGGTTAATTAACAGATGACTAAATTAGTAATAAAGTTGACGGATTTCGGCTTTAGAAAGCATAAAGATAGCAGGTTCTTAAGAACTGGCTGTTTACTAAGGATATCCCTATTTCCTAATAATGGGTACCTTTTTATCTCCTTAGATTAAAAGATTCTTAAGATTATTAAGTTTAATACCTATTTTATCCATGTCTGTAATAAAATATAAAAACAGTGTAGTACTATTAAGTATATAGAAAGGTATTATGCTAAAAATCGTCAGAAGCTTTAAAATACTAGTTAAAGTCGTAGTACTGGCTCTAAAGGTAATAGTCCTTTGGTCAGAGGAATGCTTAATTATAAGGTTCTTTATGATTTTCATTAGAGCGTTAACTTAGCCTTGGCCAGTAGTTGAAATTCCTAATGCTCCTGTATCTAGAAGTATACTATAAAATGTATCCGCTGCATATCTTATATTTATAAGATATATGTGTTATTAAGGTTGTTTATTGGTATCATAGTTATAGGGGTCTTTAAGAAATAAGGCATGTTTAAAAGCATTATCCTGCAAGAAGTTTACGGTTGATTGGGAAAAGAGTAGGGGATTCAGTGCTTGCATAAAGAATATTATAAAGGAGAGAGTATTACAAGCCTCTTTATTGTCTGGTTCCTCTTTTTTATTAGTAGTAAGGAAAGCGGCGTTCTAAGCAGCTTTTTTATGTTCGTCCTTACTGCTATTATTAGTAGCAGTAAGTTAGGCCATTTTGCCTTTATAGGCCTATAGGAATGCATAGTATTGGCGTTTAAAGGGTGGTTTTTAGTGTTTTCTGTTATTCTACTAAGTTACTTTTGCTTTCTTCTGCTTAGAGGCAGAATAGTTAGTTAACTAGTATCCTTCTTTATAGCAGACAAAGCATTTCTTTAAGCTTACTCTGGCTTGAGGTTTTTTATGATATATAGCTTGTAAATAGCGTTGGTCTATAAACATCGCTATATTAGTGTTTTAGTCTATAGACCGGGCAATAAGGGCAGTCGAATTATTGTTAGTAGTTGTTAGTAACTGACTTATAGAGGTTAGTAGTATGTCTATTGCTAAGAGGCAATTTTAAAGATTACTAACAAATCCTTTAAAGGTTAGCACATTCCTGAATTTAGTATTGTAAAAATCATTGTCATTTTCTATTGCTCGTCGTACTTAATAAAGAAGAATTATATCTTATTTAAGAGGGTTATAAAGGCCATTAAATATCTTTATAAGTCAGTTAAGAAGAATTTCTAAGCATTCTGACTTATTCTTTATTAGATATTCTATAATAATATAGCAAAGGCATAGATTAGCAAATTGTGTTTTATAAAAGCTCTTATTCTCAGGTGTTTTAAAGTGATTCCTAATGTTCTAAGTTATCTCCTTAAATAGGATTATCTTTGCTCTAAAGTATTTAAGGAAGTATATATAAGCTTTACCTTAAAGCATAATAGGGAAGGCTTTTAAGTAAAGTAAGGGGGAAACTCCTACTTAAGAACATTTCTCTTTAAAATATAATAACTTCTTATTAATAAAGTCATACACTTCTTTAGAATATTATTCTTTTTTCTAATAAAGTCTCTTAAGAGTATTAAGGGCTTTTTAATTACTATTAGAAAGTGTTCTGGTTAGGGTTTATAGTTCTGGGGGAGGGTCTTCAGTTAAATGAAAATCTTTATTGTTAGAGTTCTTGTTATTGGAAAGTTTAAGTTGTTAAATCTCTTCTCCTTTCCTAGTTGCTTTTTCTGGTAAAGGTTTGTATTCCGTGTTAGGGTTAATGTTTAAGATATTAACAAGATCTTTAGAGACATTTAATCTCGATCCTCTGGCTGTTTTGACACTATTATTATTAAGGTAATCATAAAGGGTATACTTAAGGTTATTATTAATTTTATCAAAAGTATCCTTTGTCTAATTTTCATAATCTTGCTAGAAGTTAATAAGGAGATTATGCCCTTTTCCTTCGTTAAGAATGTAGTAGTTAATTGTATATATAATACGGTCATTAATCTGTTGTTTAGTAGCTATATTAACATTAATGTTGTTAACTAACTTAGTCTAATTAAAGGATAGAATTAGATAGTGCTTATAAAGTTTTTAGGGTAGGGTGCTCTTTAGAAGTTCTCTTCTATAGACATCCTTTTAGAGTTATTTATTAAAATTATCCATTTTTCCTTAGCTTAAAGACATTTTAGTGTTTTAGGCTTTATGTTTAGTACTAATTAAAGCGGTTGGCGTTAGTTCTCTATGAATAACAGTGAAGATCTGGTTTTAATTGTGGATAAGTAACAGTTAATAATAAGGGAGAAGATCTACAAGAGTTAAGTCTTCTTATAATTATAGACGATTTAACAGTTAATAATTTAAAGAAATAATCCTTTGGTTAGTATAACGTTAGAATTTCTTATAGTTATGTAAGTAAAAGCGTTTAGACAAGTCTCTTCTAGGTATGACCTAATAAATCTGTGGTTATTAGCAACTACTAATTAGTATTAGTAGCGCTCAGGTTATAAGTATGCTGTAGCATAAATATAGGGGGGGGGGGGTTTAATATTTAATTCATTTATATCTCTAAAAGAGGGGAAGAAGCAGGCTATAATGCGGAGGTGTGGTGTTGTAGCCACGGTACGGCCCCAGGTCACATGACCTGTAATCCAGCTAATTAAGGTGCGTGCATTCTGTATGCAACCCACAATTCCTAGTTAATGCGGCGTATCCCTTCCATTATCCATACGAGCGATTCCGACATTATTAAATAAGGATCTTTTTATATTAAATGCCTTTATACTATTTAGTATTTATAAGGCTAATAAGATAATTCTTTTTTCTTTAAAATTAAGAGCTATAATAAAAGGATATTACTTCTTTACCTGCTTTAAATGTATATTTTAATTTATTATCTTCTTTTTCTAGGTAATAAGTATAATAATAAAGAGCATTTATATATTCTCCTTATTTACTCTTTTTTCCTTCTTATTCTCTATTTTAATAATTCTTATAGCTAGTTTCTTTACTAGTTAATAATTTAAGGGTTAATAAGTAAATAACTTAAATTTAAGAAAAGGGATTAGTTTGTCTTAAGTAATATACTTTTTTAATAACTTTCCTAAAAATAATTAAATATGTTTTATAAACTATGGCTAAATGTCTGCTAAAAAAGAATTAGTTTTATCTTAATATATCTCTTTATTTTTAAACTTTAGAATAATATTATTACTTTCTTAGTTTATATTATTAAATAAACTTATTTTTTTTTTTTCCTTAGGAATAAGCTTACTTACTTATTCCCTTTAAAGCGTTTACTATTCCTATTAAAGGCAGTTTAAAGATTAATTTATATAATTCTTAATCTCCTGTTATAATATTAAAAATTTTCTTAAGATAATTAATAATCTTAAGTAAAAACTTATAATAATAGAGTTAACTTAAAGTTAAGAAGGTGTAATGGATTCGAGCTTAAGGCTCGGATCTTTATAGTTAGAAGTGTTAAGCTTTATAGTGCATTTTACCACTAAAGCTTACAGGCAAGGCTAGATTACCTGGCCTCTTAAAGGTTATCAACTAACCTTCCAGATTACTAGAGATCTAGGGTGCTTACATAAGCATATTTAGGTTCATTAGGAAGCCCCTTTCCAGAGAATTCTAATGGTATCTAAATGTACCCTAAATGGGAAGAAACCAGGGAGATACGCCCTGTAGAATTGTGTGGAATTCCTTAGAAGCAGGATGACGTATGCTCTGGTAGGTCTTAGTGGGTTGATTAGAAATCAACCACTTCCTTTCCTTTCCATTCTATTCTTTTCTATGTTTACTATGCCTAATTAGGCTAGTAACCTATAGTGGGTATAGCCCCACTTTTCTTCTATTCTCTGTATATATAAGGAGGCTTTTCCTCCCTACCTTAGATAGATTTTCTTAACCTTAACAACAATAACAATACCAGCATTGGTAATACGATCTTTTAATATATTTTACCTTGTACCTTTTTTGTTATTGTTCCCTGCTCTCTTCTAGAGCTTGTATTATAAGCTATATACCCTATAGCTTATAAGCAAGACCTCTGTTTGTTTTACTTGCTTATTAAGTAAGAGACTTCTAATACTGCTGTGGGATAGTATTAGGTATAATTAGGCGTGCCTTCTTATATCTAGCTATACCTTACAATAAGAAGAATAACTGCTGGTTTCACAGGGTGTGATTGCTGCAGCAAGTAACGGGGGGGGGTAACAATGGTCTGATTTTTATATATAGTTATTGCTGGTTTCACAGGGTGTGATTGCTGTAGCAATAACGGGGGGGTAACAAAGGTCTGATGTTTATATTCTTATAATTATTTAAAGGGAAAAGAGGGGGATAATGTAAAAGTGTAGTATTATGGCTATAGTACTACCCTAGGTTACATGACATAGTGATCCAGCCAATTAGGGCACGCGTATCATGCATATGACCTACAATTCCCGGTTACTATCATATATCCCTTCCATCCTTAAGACAAGCAATTCCAATACTTATAAACTCTCTCTTTATTAAAAAAGAGGAATTGCTTTAAAACACTAAATAAATAACTTTTCCCTAGTCCAGAGCATCCTTAAAGTCCCTTAATTAATTGCGTTTAGATTTATTAAATTTAAACTCTTTATTATACGCTTAAGCAGCTTTAGCTTTAATGCTTAATACTAGTCTCTTTACCTAACCTTCCACTCAAATCCAAGTCTTATTCTTAGTTATAAAGGTCTTAAGGCTTTTATTTAGGGAAGCCTTTATTATTGCATTAGTAAGGTTATTATAGCTATTTATCTATCGGATTTCTGCGATTTCCCTTTGCTTATATAACTGTTATAGCACTATAATATTAATTATAAGCCTTTTCTCCTTTATAGTGCCTAACTTAATAATACACTTATATAATAAAAAAGAGTTAGTGTATATTATAATTAGAATGTTTAGCTTGTTTAATTAATTAGTAATAATCCTTAAAGTTATACTTATTATATAAGCAATATTGACTCCTTAGACCATTTTATACAGCTCTAATGCTAAGGCGCTCCTTATAACTCTTTTAGATTTTATAGAGCTATAGGTTATAATATTACCTATAAGTGTGAATTTAGAGGCATTAATGTTTCTTTCCTCATTTCTAAGAATAATCACATAGCTGATTTACAAGCTAAGGTCTTTATTATTAGCAAAGGAGCTATTAATAAAAACATAAAAGGAGGCATTTTTTAGTAAGAGAGGTATATAGTAAAGTCTATAAGTCTGATTGTTAATTTACTACTTAAGCCTTTTATTAAGCTTTGTTATATTATTAGGTTCTGGTTGTTAACTTTAGGTAGTAACAGAAAGATTGTAAGAGGCTTTAGGTTGGCAGATAAGAGCAATGTATGCACCTTAAGCCCTCTGCTTAATATATTAAGCTTAATTATCCTAGTTAACTTTTAATAACTTCTTTCCTTATGCCTTTTATTATAGGAAGAAGATATTATTATTAGCTTCGCTTAAAATGCAACTATTAAACATTAATAGTATCGATTTCTCTAGGCGTTGCTTTGGCTTTATAAGAAATCCGGCATTTTTTAATTTAACTTCTTTATAATCAAAGAATTTAGTATTACTAAGGCCTAACGTGTTATTAGTCTGCATTCTAATAAGTCTAAAATAAGAGCTTTCCTTTAAAGAAATAAGTAGACATGGGTTGTAGGTAGAAGTAATTATCTGGAGTTTTTAGCAATGATAATTAAAATATGTTAACTACTAATGTATACCTGCTTCTGCTATTCTGTATAGCGGCTTTATTACAACTATAATGACATCTGGCGGGTAGAGGTGTGTAATTTATGCTAGAAGCTTTGCAAGAATCGTGCAATTAAGCTTTATTTATGATTGCATGTATGCTTAGGTAATATCCCTTAACTAAGCCGTAATGCCTTCTCTTTTTAGTAATAGAGCAAGAGCAATGATGAGCCTCTGGCTAGCTCTTTAAATTGTTAGGGACTGCATAAGAATAACCTCTTTCCTATGGTTACTATAGCCTTAAATAACACATTATGATTTTTTATATAGGGAATTAGTTGCTTTGCCCTTAATCTCACGCACTATTTATAAACTAAAGAGTCTTTTATTTCTATGCTTTTAAGGGTTAAATTAAATAAATTTAAACACATTTCTCGCTAGTAAAGCATTAATCTCGGCCTTGTTAGAGAGTTCAAATGGTTCTCCAGGCGTGGTTATTTTTCCTTATGTATAGAGGTTAATTATAAGTTAAAAATCTGCCTTTTCTTTCTCTATAAGAAAAGCTTCTAGTTAAGGGTATTTCTAAGGTCTTCTACGGCCTCTTTGTGTTGGATTTATAGGGTTATTAGGGGGAGTCTTATGGATAATTTCGTTGGGGGAAGTCTTATAAATAATTTTATTAGGGGGAGTCTCGTGAACAATCTTGTTAATCTTGGGTTTTCCTGGTCTGGGTTGTTTAGGCATAGGCCTTGCCCTTCTTAGGAGGTTAAAGCTATTCCTATAGCTTTCTTATTTTAAGCTTAGTTATCCTTATAAGAAGTCTCTGCTTTTAGCAAAGTAATATATAGCTTAATAACTATAGATTAAAACTTTATAGGACTATAAGGTATCTTAATAATATAAGTCTCTCTTTCTATTAAAAGAAGCTTATATAGGCCAGTCTATCTACCTTTCTTATAATAAACTTATATACTAGAGTTTAAGGGGAGATTATATGTCAGCAGGGTTATTAGGCCATTTTAAGTGTTAAGGGCATTATTAACTTAATGCCTTACAAGGCTATGCCTTGCTTTATCCATTACTTTTTAAAGCATCTTAGCTCTTTAAGCGACTTTAAGGCTTAGGGGAGAATCGTTCGTTATCCTTAGATATATTCTAAAGACTAAAAGGGTTAGAATAAGGCTATTTAGGCTGGCGAAGTCGTTAACTGCTTTAATAGCTATTTAAAGCATTTGCTCTTTTAAGAGAAGACCATAAGCTTTAGTCTTAATAATATTATATGCTTTTTAAAGAGGAGCGTAATATTGCTTAAGTTTTCTAATGCTATTATGTGCTTTAACGGGAACTTCATTAATATTAATTAATAATAGTCAAGCTAAATGCCTGAATTTGCTAGAAGCGAAGTTTCTTCTGGCATTATGGACTATCTAGTCTGGGGGACTAAGATATATATTAATTTAATATTCCTTAAGGGCGTTCTAGATATTTCAAGCTTTCTATTATTAGGGTCTAAGAAAGTAAGTAGCTTAAAATAAAGTTACTAAGTTAATAACATAGAGGATAGGCTTTTTATTAATTTATATAATGTTAACAAGGACCTTATAGTTAAATTTAAGATTATTTTTAAGAGTGAACTTAAATCTACTTAAAGCCTTAGCGTTCATCTGACATTAGTAACAGGTGTGTGTGATTTTTCTTATGTTAGCTCTGTTGAAATCTTTACTAGCCTTAGCAAGAAGGTTGTGCAGTTAGTTGATTAAAGGGTAGCTAAATTAATAATAAAGTTAGTAAATTTCTGCTTTTAAGAGCATAAAGACGGCAGGTTCTTAGGAACTAATTATCTACTAAGGATATTCTTATTTTCTAATAATAGGTACTTTCTTTTCTCCTTAGATAAGGAGGTTCTTAAGATTATTAAGCTTAATACCTATTCTATCTATATTTATAATAGAATATAGGAAAGGCATAGTACTATTAAGAATATAAAAAGAAATCATACTAAAAATTATAGGAAGCTTTAAAATGCCATTTAAGGTTACACTTCTGGCACTAAAGTTAATGGTTCTTTAGTTAGAAAAAGGCTCAATTGTAAGGTCTGTTATAAGGCGCATTAAGGCTTTAACTTAACCTTGGCTAGTAGTTAAAATTCCGGCTGCTCTAGTATCTGGGAGGATACTGTAAAACGTTTCCGTGGTATATTATAAATCTATAAGAAATACCTGCTTTTGTGTGGTTTTATTGGTATTGTGGTCGTAAGGGTCTTTAATAAATAACGTGTGTTTAAAGGCATTATCTTGCAGGAAATTTATGGTTAAGGCAGAAAAGAGAGGGGGATTAGGTGCTTGTATAAAGAAAGTCGTAAACGTGAGGGTTTTTTGTGCTTCTCTATTGCTTTATGCTTTTTCTTCTTTAGAGGTAATAAATGCTGCGTTCTAGGCAGCTTTTTTGTGTTTATCCTTATTTCTGCTGTCCAGGGGTAATGACTTTTTGTCTTTACCTTTAAATGCTTATAAGAATATATAAAATTAGCGTTTAGAAGGAGGGGATTTATGCCTTTGGTTGCTCTACTAAGTTTTTTTTGCTTTCTTTTGTTTAGAAATAAGATGGTTAGTTAATTAATATCCTTCTTTGTAATAGATAAAGCATTTCTTAGATCTAGCTTTATTTTAGGGTTAGGAAGCTTGTGAATATCGTTAGTTAGTAAATAAGACTATGTTAGTGCTTAGGGTAGTGTTTTAAGGTTAATACTTGCTTTCTCTTGTGATTTATTAGCTTGTAAATGATTTTAAAACAGGTTTTATTATATCTTTCGTTATAAGGCAGCAGCAAATATCACTAACTACGCCTTTATAGGTATTGGTTCAGACGTAGGTTATCTGGTTGAATTCAGGGCTATCTTAAACAGATATTTCTAGTTAGTGCCTAAGGATTATATCTTTCTCAGAGGGGGGGTAAAGACTATTAAATAGGTCTAAGAGCTGTTAAATTATTAATTCTAAACATTTAAGTTTAGTCTTTATTGGATTTTCAGCTGTGATGTAATGAAACTTTATCTCTTAAAATTATGTTTAGTAGAATTTTCGATTTTCTTTAGTCTTAAAGTTTTCCTTTATCTGCTTAGTTATTATATTAAATGAAATAAGTCTTCCGCTAAATTTCTTAAGGTAATACTTATAAGCATTGCCTGTAAGTATTATTAATAGTATAAATAGGTATAACTTAAGTGAAATTCCTTATGCTATATAGATATCCTTAAAGATTAGGACTTTAGGATATATAAAGTTGAAAAGTGCTTTAGAATACTTGTTTTCCTTATTATAAACTTTAGCAAGGGAGTTTAAGGCTTTTTGGTTAATATTAGTGATTTCCTTTAATATAGTTTGTTGTTCTAGGGGAGAGGGAATTGTTATTTTTATTATTGTTTCTTTAGTAGGAGGGTTAGAAGGGTTAGGGGGAGGTGAGGTTATTATTAATATTAACGTGTTAATGGTGTTGTTTCCTGTCGGGAGCTTTTTATTAGGAAAGAAGACAGAATTATCTATACTAACTAAATTAGCGAGTATATGGTTAATTAGTCTTTGCAATCCTTCTTGCATGTTAATTCCTTAATCTTAAAGAATATCTCGAAGTACTTGTTAGACCTTAGGGGTAATCTTCTTAAAAATGTTAGCATTCTATCCTTTAAAGTCTTCTTAATATGTGAACAGAAACCTAGTACCTTACTAGTTACTAGATTCATACTAATTAATATAGTAGGCAAATTTGTTATAAAGTTTAGAAGTTATAGCTTTTTTAGGGTTAATTTATTCATTAGCTTTAGCCTATTTCTCTGTAAAGTAGTTGGAATACTTTTAGAGTTTTATAGGAAGGAAGTCTTAGATGGGTTAATTAGCTTTAGTAGTGGAAGTTAAAGCCATTTTTAGTGTTTTCTCTATGATAAATAGTAAAGAAGATACTTTAATTATAAACTAGTAGTAAGTTAATAATAAGGGGTAAATTCTATAAAGAAACTTTCTTAATAATTGTAAATAAGTAGCAAAAGTTAATAATAATAGAAAAAGTTGCTTTTAGGTAGCACAAACAATGGATTCTGCGCAATTAAGTAAATAAGTGCGTTATATTGGAAGTTCGTCTCTTCTGTTAATTCCTGGCTAATCTGTGGTTATAACAACCACTAATTAGTGCTAGTTTTATAGGGTGTGATTACTGTAGCAATAACAGAGGGGTAACAAAGGTCTGATATCTATATTCTTATAATTATCTAAAGGGAAAAAAGGGGGATAATACAGAAGTGTGGTGTTATAGCCATAGTACTGCCCTAGGTTACATGACATAGTAATCCAGCCAATCAGGGCATGCGCATCGTGCATATGACCCACAATTCCCGGTTACTATCGTGTATCCCTTCCATCCTTAAGACGAGCGATTCCAACAGTTATAATTATCTAAAGGGAAAAGAAAGGGACGATGTAGAAGTGTAGTGTTATGGCTACAGTACTGCCCTAGGTCACATGACATAGTAATCCAGCCAATTAGGGCATGCATATCGTGCATATAACCTATAATTCCCGGTTACTATTATATATCCCTTCTATCCTTAAGACAAGCGATTCCAACACTCGCAAACTCTCTCTTTGTTATTATTCATGTACGCTAGGTAGCTAGAGCCACTAACTAGTTTATCAACTAACTTCTTAATATAGGAAAAACCCTAAGATAGGGGAGAAAACCCATATTCTTTTATATAGCTCCTGCTAAGCCTTTAATATAAAGTCTTTATTATTTCCAACTATTAGTATAAGATATCTGCCAGTTCCCCGGAACTGTAAATAATAATAAAAATATAGTTGTGCTTTATATAAAAGGTTAGTATATTAGTAAAAACCCCTTATAAGCACCTCCCCTCCTAGTCTAGCTCTTCCTTCTCTATCCTATTGTTTCTATTGCCTTTGGTCCCTTTCTTAGCCTTGTTATTATATATCTACTATGCCTTACTAAGCTCCTCCGCCAACCTGTACTACTAAAGTTGCCTAGTTAAAAGCACCTACTTTATAATATTTAGTGCTAGCTTCTTATTGTTAAGCGCTGCCCTAAGTTCCTATAAATCTCTTATTATAGGCACTACTAGAATTAGTCTTAAATAATTATATTCTAGGCATAATAGGATAAGGTAGTAGATATTCTCATCTCCTCCCTAGTATTAGCATATTAGTAAAGTTACCTCGGGCACCTATTTGTTATAAAGAAAGGCATTTAGCCTTATTTTTTCTATTTAAAGCTAAACTAAAGCTATAGATTTATGCTTAAGCAGGCTATTATAAAGCTTTACTATTTTTTTTATACTTTTAAAGTTAGGTTCCTTATTTACTACTATTACTTTTACCTGTTCTCTTCTTACCTAAGCCTTATGCCTCTGCTAGATCTACTGTTTTTCCTACTCTCTCTCTAATTCCTATCTAGCTATAAGGCTGCTAGGGAGGGGGGGGGGGGCATCAGGAAACGCCTTATAGTAATTACATCGGCGGCCTCTTCCTTAGTATTATAGCTATAATACTATTAAATTACAGGCCTGCTATATCTTCTTGCTTATACTACTATCCTTAAGTCTTTAGTAAAATCGTTATTTAATATAATTAAGGTATAGATTTACTAGTAGTACTACTGCTTCTGTCTTTAAGAGTGTTACTAGTATTGCCTTATACGCCCCTATAACCTGCCTTAAGTATTTATTCTATTCCCTTATAAATGCCTTTGCTACCCCCTGTGCTACCCCTTCTGGCTTGCTGTAGGTGTAGTATATCCTAGCTTTATAGGCTATTATGCTTCTTATTACCTATATATAAAGGGATCTTACACACTTTAGTTAGCATTCCTATGTAAACGCAGCTAGCACTGTGAGTGCTAATTTCTACTGTGATAATTTAGTATTTACCTTCTCTATGTAAGTTAACTAATAAAGCTTCTGGTAAATCCAAACCCCTAGGAATTACGCTAATTGTGTTAGTTGTATTGTTACTTTTTTAAGTCAGATTATTATTATAATTGCCTGCCTCTTCCTTATAAAGTGCATTAGCTTGCTCTTTCCTAGGTTAAACCTTAGCTTATACTTCTTTAACTACTCCTTATATATTCTCTAGGCTCTTTCTAGTTATACTTTTATCTCCTCTGCTGTTTTTCTATATGCTATAATGTTTGTATTATCCGAGAACCCCAACGTTAACGTTAATTCCGCCGCCGCTAGTCTTTAATAACTCTCTCTTTGTTAAAAAAGAGAAATCGCTCTAAAACACGTAAAAAATCCGTAAAAATTAACAAATAAGTAAAAATCAATAACGTCGCAATATATAAGAAATATTACCTAAATGAATGACTTTTCCCTAGTCTAGAGCATCCTTAAAGTCCCTTAATTAATTGCGTTTGGATTTATTAAATTTAAACTCTTTGTTGTGCGCTTAAGCAGCTTTAGCTTTAATGCTTAATACCGGTCTCTTTACCTAACCTTCTACTTAAATCCAAGCCTTATTCTTAGTTATAAAGGTCTTAAGGCTTTTATTTAGGGAAGCCTTTGTTATTGTGTTAGTAAGGTTATTATGGCTATTTATCTATTAGATTTCCGCGATTTCCCTTTGCTTATATAACTATTATAGCACTATAATATTAATTATAAGCCTTTTCTCCTTTATAGTGCCTAATTTAATAATATACTTATATAATAAAAAAGAGTTAGTATATATTATAATTAGGATGTTTAGCTTGTTTAATTAATTAGTAATAATCCTTAAAGTTATACTTATTATATAAGTAATATTAACTCCTTAGACCATTCTGTATAGCTCTAATGCTAAGGTGCTTCTTATAACTCTTTTAGATTTCATAGAGCTATAGGTTATAATATTGCCTATAAGCGTAAATTTAAAGGCATTAATATTCTTTTCCTTATTTCCGAGAATAATTACATAGCTAAGTTACAAGCTAAGGTCTTTATTATTAGTAAAGGAGCTATTAATAAAAACATAAAGGGAGGCATTTTCTAGTAAGAGAGGCACGTAGCAAAGTCTATAAGTCTGATTATTAATTTACTACTTAAGCCTCTTATTAAGCTTTATTATATTATCAGGTTCTGGTTATTAACTTTAGGTAGCAATAGAAAGATCGTAAGAGGCTTTGTGTCAGGGGAGTCACGAGACAAGAGCGTGAGAGTACGGAGACCCACTAGGGCGAGCCGCGCCCTAGCTACGTATAGGTATATAAGAGAACAGGCCTTGTAAAGAGATAGAGAGGCCAGTGAATATAGCATTTACATTACTGACCCTACTTATAGCTATTTAGCTATAAGTATGCTTAATTATAGCCTTTACTTTACTAGTAGACCTCTAACTATAATAGAATATTTGCTTTTTCTTATAAGGATAGTAAACTATTAGCTTAGTAAAGATATTAACTTAAAGAATAAATATATAAGAAAGCAGCTATATTAACATAGCAACTGCGCGGGAATTGGATAAATTTAATAGAAATAGAAGCAGCTCTGGTATTACTATGGTATAAGATATTACACTATAGCTAGAACCCCTTATACCTATATTAAAGGGTAGAACAGGAGAACCTATAAAAATAAGATAAACTTACCTTAATAGTACTATAAGTAATTAGCATTATTAGCCTAAACCCTAGTATACTTAAATTTAAGATATTAATATATAGGCTAAGGAGGAAGATAAGTTAGATTAAGAACTTAAAGAAGCTATAAGAAAGCTATACCTTATCTAGAAACGCGCCTAACTTAAGAAAATACAGCAGGACTTAATAAACCCCTTAGTAATTATACTAAAAGAGCCTAGTCTAACTACTTCTCTTTAGACAGACACTCTAGGTAACTAATTAACAGCAACTTACCTATAACATAGCCTTGTAAAAGTATAATTAAAAGCCCTAGTTTATAAGGGAAATAGCTATAAGAACTTATAATCCTTTCTTACAGACCTAAACATAGCTTTTATTATAAATAGAGCAACCTTTACAGATGACTTGACTAAGGTTGCCTATGCTAGCAGCTGCTTAGTAGAGGAAGCAAAGTAATAATAAAATAGGTATATAGCTATAGACAGTATTATAGACTTTAATAATTATAGCTAAAAGGACTTTATTATATAGCTAAAGGACAGAGTAATAAATAAGAACACACGCTGCTTAAAAGCAATAAAGTTACTACTAGAGTTATAGTAACAAGATAATTAGCTATTTACAGCATTTATTAAGATTTAAGGTAAGATAAAGAGGGAGTTGCCTAAAGACATTCCTAAGAGAATTCGAATTTATATGTTTATTAATAGCTTAAACCACGTAATAAGAAAGCAGGTCCTTAGCTAAGAGTTCCCTAAGTCTTAGGCACATCTTATTAAATAAGGTTATAAGGCAGAAGTAGCTACTAAGGGGTATAATAAGAGACCCTATTCCTATAGAAAACAAGCTAGGTTAATGTCGGAATCGCTCGTATGGATGATGGAAGGGATACGCCGCATTAACTAGAAATTGTGGGTTGCATACAGAATGCACGCACCCTAATTAGCTGGATTACAGGTTATGTAACCTGGGGCCGTACCGTGGCCACAACACTACACCTCTGCATTATAGCCTGCTTCTTCCCCTCTTTTAGAGATATAAATAAATTAAATATTAAAACCCCCCCCCTATATTTATGCTACAGCATACTTATAACCTAAGCGCTACTAACACTAATTAGTAGTTACTAATAACTATAGATTTATTAGGTTACACCTAAAAGAGACTTGTCTAAACGCTTTTACTTACATAACTATAAGAAATTCCGATGTTATGCTAACTAAAGGATTATTTCTTTAATTATTAACTGTTAAATCGTCCACGATTATAAGAAGACTTATTTCTTATGGATCTTCTCCCTTATTATTAACTGTTACTTATTTATAATTAAAACCAGATCTTTACTGTTATTTACAGAAAACTAATGCCAACCACTTCAATCAGTACTAAACATAAAGCCTAAAACACTAACATATCTTTAAGCTAAGGAAAAATAAATAATTTCAATAAACAACTCTAAAAGGATATCTACAGAAGAGAACTTCTAAAGAGCACCCTACCCTAAAAACTTTATAAGCACTATCTAATTCTATCCTTTAATTAGACTAAGTTAGTTAATAACATTAATGTCAATACAGCTACTAAACAACAAATTAATAACCGTATTATATATACAATTAACTACTATATTCTTAATAAAGGAAAAGGGTGTAATCTCCTTATTAACTTCTAGTAAGATTATAAAAATTAAATAAAGGATACTTTTAATAAAATTAATAACAACCTTAAGTATACCCTTTGTAATTACCTTAATAATAATGGTGTTAAAACAGCCAGAGGATCGAGATTAAACGTCTCTAAAGATCTTATTAATATCTTAAACATTAACCCTAACACGGAATACAAACCTTTACCAGAAAAAGTAACTAAGAAAGGAGAAGAGATTTAACAACTTAAACTTTCTAATAATAAGAACTCTAATAATAAAGATTTTTATTTAACTAAAAACCCTCCCCCAGAACTATAAACCCTAACCAGAACACTTTTTAATAGCAATTAAAAAGCCCTTAATACTCTTAAGAGACTTTACTAGAAAGAAGAATAATATTCTAGAGAAGTATATAACTTTATTAATAAGAAGTTACTATATTTTAAAGAGAAATATTCTTAAGCAGGAGTTTCCCCCTTACTTTACCTAAAAGCCTTCCCTATTATGCTTTAAGGTAAAGCCTATATATACTTCCTTAAATACTTTAAAGCAAAGATAATTCTATTTAAGGAGATAACTCAGAATATCAGGAATCACTTTAAAACACCTAAGAATAAGAGCTTCTATAAAACACAATTTACTAATCTACGCCTTTGCTATATTATTATAAAACATCTAATAAAAAATAAGTTAAAATGCTTAAAAATTCTTCTTAACCAACTTATAAAGATATTCAATAGCCTTTATAACCCTCTTAAACAAGATACAATTCTTCTTCATTAAGTACAATAAGTAATAGAAAATAACAACGATTTCTATAATACTAAATTCAGGAATATGCCAACCTTTAAAGGATTTGTTAGTAATCTTTAAAATTACCTCTCAGTAATAGACATACTACTAACCTCTATAAGTTAGTTACTAACAACTACTAATAATAATTTAACTGCCCTTATTGCCCGGTTTACAGACTAAAACACTAATACAGCAATGTTCACAGACCAACACTATTTACAAGCTATATATTATGAAAAACCTTCCTCTACAACAGACAGGTGCCCGAGGTAACTTCACCAATATGCCAATGCTGGGGAGGAGACGAGGATATCTACCACCTTATCCTATCATACCCAGAATATAACTATTTAAGACCGATTTTAGTAGTGCCTATAATAAGAGATCCGCAGGAACTTAAGGCGGCGCTTAATAACAAGAAGCTAGCACTAAATATCATAAAGTGGGTGCTTTTAACTAGGCAACTTCAGCAGTATAGGTTAGCAGAGGAGCTTGGTAAGGCGTGGCAGATATGTAATAATAAGGCTAAAAAAGGGACCAGAGGCAATAGAAACAATAGAATAAAGGAGAAAGAGCCAGACTAGGAGGGGAGGTGCTTATAGGGGGTTTTTACTAACATATTAACCTTTTATATAAAGCACAACCACACTTCTGTTATTGTCTGCAGTTCCGGGGAACTGGCAGATATCTTATATTAATAGTTGGAAATAATAAAGACTTTATATTAAAGGCTTAGCGGGAGCTATATGGAAGAATATGGGTTTTCTCCCCTATTTTAGGGTTTTTCCTATATTAAGAAGTTAGTTGATAAACTAGTTAGTGGCTCTAGCTACCTAGCGTACATGAATTATTATTATTATGAAAAACCTCAAGCCAGAGCGAGCTCAAAGAAATGTTTTGTCTGCTATAAAGAAGGATGCTGGTCAACTAACCATCCTGCCTCTAAGCAGAAGAAAGCAAAAGCAACTTAGTGAAATAACAAAAAACACTAAAAACCACCCTCTAAACGCTAATACCATGCATTTCTATAGGCCTATAAAGGCGAAATAGCCTAACTTACTACTACTGATAATAGTAGTAAGGACGAATATAAAAAAGCCGCTTAAAATGCTGCTTTCCTTACTACTAATGAAAAAGAGGAACCAGATAATAAAGAGGCTTATAATACTCTCTCCTTTATAACATTCTTTACACAAGCACTAAATCCCCCACTCTTTTCCTAATTAACCGTGAACTTCTTGTAGGATAATGCTTTTAAATATGCCTTATTTCTTAAAGACCCCTATGACCATAATACTAATAAACAACCTCAACAACATGTGTATCTTATGAATATAAGATATATAGCGGATATATTTTATAGTATACTCCTGGATATAAGAGCATTAGGAATTTCAACTGCTGGCCAAGGCTAAGTTAATGCTCTAATGAAAATCATAAAGAACCTTATAATTAAGCATTCCTCTAACTAAAGGACTATCACCTTTAGAGCCGGTACTGCGACTTTAACTGGTATTTTAAAGCTTCTAATAATTTTTAGCACAATACCTTTTTATATGCTTAATAGTGCTATACTATTTTTATATTCTATTACAGACATAAATAAAATAAGTATTAAACTTAACAATCTTAAGAATCTTTTAATCTAAGGAGATAAAAAGGTACCTATTATTAGGAAATAAGGATATCCTTAGTAGACAGCCAGTTCTTAAGAACCTGCTATCTTTATGCTTTTTAAAGCCGAAATCCGTCAACTTTATTGCCGATTTGGTTATCCGTTAATCGACTAATTAAATAACCTTCTTGCCAGGGCTAGTGAAGAATTTAATAAGGCTGACATAGGGAAAATCACGCATGCTTGCTATTAATGCCAGATAAACACAAAAGCTCTGAGTAGATTTAAATTTACTCTTAAAAACAATATTGAATTTAACTACAAGGTCCTTGTTAATATTATGCAAATTAACAAGAAGCCGGTCCTACACGTTATAGATTTAGTAATATTATTTTAAGCTGCCTGCTTTCTTATACCTTAATAATAGAAAGCTTAAGATATCTAGAATGCCCTTAAAGAGTGCTGGATTAATATATATCTTAGACCCCTAGACTGGATAGTCTATAATGCCAGAAGAAACTTCGCTTCTAGTGAATTTAGGCATTTAGCTTAACTATTATTAATTAATATTGACAAAGTCCCTGTTAAGGCTTACAATAGCATTAGAAAACTTAAGCAATATTATGCTCCTCTTTGTAAAGCATATAATATTATTAAGACCAAAGCTAACGGTCTTCTCTTAAAAGAGCAAATACTTTAAATAGCTGTTAAAGCAGTTAATAACTCTGCCGGTCTAAATAGTCTTATTCCCACCCTTCTAGTCTTTAGAACCTATCTAAGGATAATAAATGATTCTCCCCTAAGCTTTACAGTTACCTAAAGAGCTAAAATACTTTAAAAAGTAATAGATAAAGCAAGACGCAGTCTTGTAAGACGCTAAGTTTACAATGCTCTTAATACCTATAACGGCCTAATAACCCTGCCTATATACACTCTTCCTTTAAATTCTAATGTATAAGTTTATTGTGAAAAAGGCAGATAGACTAGCCCTTATAAGCTTCTCTTAATAGAAGGAAAGACTTATATTATTAAGATGCCTTATAGCCTTATAAAGTTTTGGTCTATAGTTATTAAACCGTATATAACCTCGCTAAAGGTGGAATCTTCTTATAAGGAAGACCTGGTTTATAAGGAAGACCTGGTTTAAGGTAATAAAAATCATAAAAACCCCCTTAATAACCTAATAACTCCATTATAAAGAGAACGTAGAAGACCCTAGAAACACCCTTAAGCAGAGGCTTTTCTTACTAAGAAAGAAAAGGCCGATTTTTAACTTATAATTAACCTCTGTACGCAAGGAAAAATTAATATACCCAGAGAACCTTTTAAACTCTTTAATAAAGCAGAGATTAATGCTTTACTAGTAAGGAATATGTTCGAATTTATAAAATTCAACTTATAAAAGCATAGAGGCAAAAGACTTTTTAGCTTATAAATAGTAAGAGAAGTTAAAGGCAAGGCAACTAACTCCCTATATGAAAAGTCACGATGTATTATCTAAGGCTATAGCAACCATAGGAAAGAGGTTATTCTCATGTAGTCCCTAATAATTTAGAGAGCTAGTTAAAGGCTTA
>AFQZ01000746.1:0-25697 GCA_000222935.2 Aciculosporium take MAFF-241224 | reverse complement strand
TACAGGGCGTATCTCCCTGGTTTCTTCCCATCTAGGGTACATTTAGATACCATTAGAATCCTCCAGAAAGGGGCTTCCTAACGAACCTAAATATGCTTATGTAAGCACCCTAGATCTCTAGTAATCCAGAAGGTTAGTTGATAACCTTTAAGAGGCCAGGTAATCTAGCCTTGCCTGTAAGCTTTAGTGGTAAAATGCACTATAAAGCTTAACAAGTATTAAAGCTATATAAAATGGTTTAAGGAGTTAATATTACTTACATAATAAGTACAACTTTAAGGATTATTACTAATTAATTAAATAAGCTAAATATCCTAATTGTAATATATACTAACTCTTTTTTATTATATAAATATATTATTAAATTAGGTACTATAAAGGAGAAAAGGCTTATAATTAATATTATGGCACTATAATAGTTATATAAGCAAAGAGAAATTATAAAAATCCGTTAAATAAACAGTAATAATAACCTTACTAATGTAATAATAAAGGCCTTTTCTAATAGAAGCCTTAAGACCTTTATAACTAATAATAAGGTTTAAATTTAAGTAAAAGGTTAGGTAAAGAGACCGGTATTAAGCGTTAAAGCTAGAGCTGCTTAATCGCGTAATAAAGAATTTAAATTCAATAAATTCAAGCACGATTAATTTAAGGGCTTTAAGGCAGGAATTATAATATTTTGCCCTGCTTCTGGATGCTCTGGACTAATAAGAGTCATTCATTTAGGTAATATTTCTTATGTATTATAATGTTATTAATTTTTGCTTATTTGTTAATTTTTACGGATTTTTTACGTGTTTTATAGTAATTTCTCTTTTTTAATAAAGAGAGAGTTTATAAGTATTGGAATTACTTATCTAGAGAATAGAAGGGATATATAATAATAACTGGGAATTATAGGTTATATGTATAATATATGTGCCCTAATTGGCTGGATTACTATGTTATGTGACCTAGGGCAGTACTATGGCCATAACACTATACTTCTGCATCATCCCCCTCTTTTCCCTTTAGTAAAAAAAAAAAAAACAATAATAGAAATCAGACCTTTGTTACCCCCCCCCCACGTTATTGCTGCAGCATATCATACTCTGTGAAACCATCAGATATAGTATAACTTAATATTATAGTTAATTTAGTAGAAATAAGCATTATATAAAAGCTACTATATCTTTAAAATATAGTAGTAGTATAGGAAGTAATAAACTAAAACATAGAAAATTAAATTACTAAGCTAAAAAAAATAGCTATAAATAGTATTTACTTTAGCTATATTTTTTATTATTAATGCAGGCGCTTTAGGCATAGGTAGACAGTAAGTAGCCTTAATAAAGGTAAAACTAAAAAGAAAACCCCTTAATATAAGTAACTTTTATAATAAAAATAAAATTAAATATTAGGCTTAGTATAGTCTTTTAGCTTATAAACTAGTAGCTAATAGTGCCTTTATTAGTAATAATTAGGATAAATAGTACTTTATTTATTAGTACTTATTAGCTTAGGTTTAAATATAAACCATGCCCTTTTTTAAAGCTAGGGAATTTTTTTATTTTTTTATAGTAAAGTTTTTATTATATTTTAACTCCTTATTTATTAACTCCTACTAATAGGAATATACTATTACTAAACTTAACTAGGTTAAATAATAACTAAGGGAAAAATTTAATAATTTATTTATTTAATTTAAATAAAAACTTATCTTAGTAAGAGGATATAAATAAGCAGACTTTATAAAATTATTTAAACTATATATAGCTTTAAATAAAAATATGTATAATTACTATATAAAATATAATATTCCCTATACTAACTATTAAGAGGCATTAGCTAGGCTATAAAGTATTATACTAAATATTAAGTCATTTAAATTAAAGAAGTAATTTAAAGTATAGTACTATAAACAGGCCAGACCCCCTTTAGCTTTCTCTTATAATAAAGAGAGAGATATATAAATAATAAAAGTAAACATTATAGTATTAATAAGTAGGGGAAAAATGCATGCTATATAGGTATTTAAAGTAATCTTATAGACATAATAAAACAATAAATAGTGCCTGTATTATAGTAGTATAAACTACTATATAAGGTCTTAATAGCTCCTCCTAGCATAATATCTAGATATAATTATATGTACCTGAAATATAATTAGTTACTAGTCTAAGTTTAAAGTAAAAAAGAGATTAAAAAAAGATAGCCCTTAATTATAAGGCTTAATGAGGAAAAAAAGAATAATAAGATATTATTATACTAATTATATATTATAGCTAAGGCATATAAATAAATAAAACAGAAAATAAATACTACTTCTTTTTTATTACTAGTTTTATTTAATAAAATAGCCTTTAGTAATATATAAGTAAATAGTAGGTATAATAGTTATACTATTATAAGTAAATCTTTTATATAATATATAAGGTTTTTTATATTATTATTCATGTACGCTAGGTAGCTAGAGCCACTAACTAGTTCATCAACTAACTTCTTAATATAGGAAAAACCCTAAGATAGGGGAGAAAACCTATATTCTTCTATATAGCTCCCGCTAAGCCTCTGATATAGAGTCTTTATTGTTTCTAACCATTAGTATAAGATATCTGCCAGTTCCCCGGAACTGCAGATAATGACAGAAGTGTAGTTGTGCTTTATATAAAAGGTTAGTATGTTAGTAAAAACCCCCTATAAGCACCTTCCCTCTTAGTCCGGCTCTTTCTCCTCTATTCTGTTGTTTCTGTTGCCTCTGGTCCCTTTCTTAGCCTTGTTATTATGTATCTGCCACGCCTTACTAAGCTCCTCTGCCAACCTGTACTGCTGAAGTTGCCCAGTTAAAAGCACCTACTTTATGATATTTAGTACTAGCTTTTTATTATTAAGCGCCGCCCTAAGTTCCTGCAGATCTCTTATTACGGGCACCGCCGGAATCAGTCTTAGATGGTTATATTCTAGGTATAATAAAATAAGGTGGTAGATATCCTTGTCTCCTCCCTAGTATTAGCATATTAGTAAAGTTACCTTAGGCACCTGTCTGTTATAAAGGAAGGCATTTAGCCTTATTTTTTCTGTTTAAAGCTAAACTAAGGCTGTAGATTTATGCTTAAGCAGGCTATTATAGAGCTTTGCTATCTTTTTTGTGCTCTTAAAGTTAGGTTCCTTATTTACTGCTATTGCTTTTGCCCGTCCTTTTCTCACCTAAGCCTTATACCTCTGCTGGATTTACTGTTTTTCCCACTCCCTCTCTAATTCCTATCTGGCTATAAGGCTGCCAGGGAGGGAGGGGGGGGCATTAGGAAACGCCTTATAGCGATTACGTTAGCAGCCTCTTCCTTAGCATTATAGCTGCAATGCTATTAAATTACAGGCCTGCTGTATCTTCTTGCCTATGCTACTATCCTTAAGTCTTTAGTAAAATTGTTATTTAATGTAATTAAGGTACAGATCCACTAGCAGCACTGCTGCTTTTGTCTCTAAGAGTGTTACTGGCGTTGCCTTATACGCCTCTATAACCCGCCTTAAGCATTCGTTCTGTTCCCTTATAAATGCCTTTGCTACCCCCTGTGCTACCCCTTCTGGCTTACTGCAGGTGTGGTATATCCTAGCTCTATAGGCTATTATGCTTTATATTACCTGTATATAAAGGGATCTTGCATACTTTAGTCAGCATCCCTACATAGACACAGCCAGCGCTGTAAGTGCTAATTTCTGCCGTAATAATTTAGCATTCACCTTCTTTATGTAGGTTAACCAACAAAGCTTCTGGTAAATCCAAACCCCTAGGAATTGCGCTGATTGTGTCGGTTGTATTATTGCTTTTTTAAGTCGGATCGTTGTTATAATCGCCTGCCTCTTTCTTATAAAGTGCATTAGCTTACTCTTTCCTAGGTTAAACCTTAGCCTATACTCCTTTAACTACTCCTTATATATTTTCTAGGCTTTTTTTAGTTATACTTTTGTCTCCTCTGCTGTTTTTTTATATACTATAATGTTTATATCATCTAAGAACCCTAATGTTAACGTTGATTCTGCCGCCGCTAGTTTTTAATATAGTGGCATAATATAGAGCAGGAAGAGGATAGGAGACGCTGGCGACCCTTACGGAACCCCTATAGTAACTTGGATTTCCTTAGTAATACGTCCGTTAAATGCCAATTATGCTCTCCTTTCTAACGTGAAGCCCTGTGCCTATCTGGCCATTTACCCTAGTAGTCCTAACTCCTTTATAGTGCGGATTAATCGTTTATAGCTAATAGTGTTAAATGCCCTAGTAATATCTAGCTATAGTAATAATACTATTCCCTGGTAATGCCACGCTGTTCTTATAACCTCTTTTAGTATGCTTAGTGCTATCTCTATTAATCTGCTAGCCCTGTTGCCTATTTATATGTCCGGCAGTATATAGCCTTCCTCTGCTGTAATAGTAATCCTCCTTATAATAGCTCCCTTAATCACTTTACCTATTGTGTTTAACAGCAATATCAGCCTCCACCCCCCCGGTCTGCCTAACTCCTTAAGGGACTTCCCAGGTTTGCGTAGAACTACTACCTTTGCTTGTCAGAAGGAGGCCGGATAATATCCTAAGCTGCAGCAAGCATTTACAAGGCATGTTAAACACAATATTAAGGCTGCTCTATATAGCTTAAGGAAACCCGTTAGCAGCTTGTCTAGTCCTGGGGCTTTTTAACTTGCTATATTCTTTATAACCTCTTTAATTTCCTCCTCTATAAACACGGGAACTACCTAATTATTATTATAGTATCTTATCCCCTCCTCTGCCTCCAGACCTAAAGCCCTAGCTGTAGATAGAGGGAAGAACCTCTTTGTAAATGCCCTTGCCTTACTCTTATATGTAACCTTTACTATCTCCTCCCTGCTGTTATCTCCTGGCCGGGTTAGTGGTAGGACCTATTGCCTTTTAGGAGGAAGTCCACTTTATAGCCGGGCCTAATGCTCTAGGGTCTAAAGACTCTCTTTGGACCTAGATAACTTACTAACTACCTGTTGCTAGCTACTTTTCTTCTCCTTTGAGATAACATAATCCTGTTTTTTTGTAGCTTCTGTTAAGGCCTGCTATGCTTCCTGCGTCTGTTGTTACTACTACTGCCTATTAGCACATCTTGCCTCTGCTATTGCGTCCTTTACCCTTTTATTCCACTAAGGCTGTGGTTTGCTACGCCCTTAAGGTCGCTTAAGTGCTGCTATATTAGCTATCTCCGTAAGCTATTAGGTAAGCTACTGCGTATAGTTATTAATTTCTTGCTAGTTGTATAGTGGAAGCTCTAACCCCTTCTTTTTAAGCCTGTTTAAAGCCTTTGTTATAATAAGGTTCTTGTCCGCTGTCCTCTAACCCCGGACCAACCCTGGGCTGTTGCTTAATTCCTTGTTTGTCCTAATGCTAATAAGCTAGGGCATATGGTCAGATCCGGCGATTTCTACTAGCCTAATGAATTTAATACTAACGTTATGGGTGGTCCACGTATGGTTAATAGTGCTGTCCCTACTGCCATGTTCTCTCCTTATTACTTCCCTAAACGGCGTAGCTAGGCTGAGTTGCTACCTTATTATGAATTCTAATATCTTATTATGCCCTAGAGATGTTTAGCTAAATCTGTCCCATAAGGGGTGATATTAGTTAAAGTCCCCTATAAACACACTCTGGCCCTTTACCTAGGTATTAGCAAAGTGTTATAAAGGCATCTGCCACTCCCTTTTATAAGCCAGGGAGTAAATGTTATATATCTTTACTTTACATAGCTTAACACTGCACTAATCCTCCCCCCTCCCTATAGTCTAAAGTCCTGTCTTAACCTTTTAGTATATATAAATTACTATTCTTCCGCTGTATATTGCTAATATATAGTGTCCCTAAGATGGATTCAGCAGTATACTATTATAGCCTCCTGGTTCCTAGATGGCTATCACCTTAGGGCTGACGTTATGCCCTAACGCCAGATGTACTAGATTGCTTTTCTTCTGTGTATTCCAGTATATAACCTTAATTATATACTCTATTATATGCTTTAGAGCACCCTAGTTAGGCTGGCTCTAGTATTGTTTAGCCCTCTAGTCGGCTATAGAAAGGCTAGTATTATGCCTTCCTCTGCCAGTCTCTGTTGTCCTAATCTTAGCTTATAGGTTTATCTTGCAAAAGGGCCCCTTAGTTATATGCTCCTTCCTCTTAGCTGCCTCTCTATTAGTCCCCTGGTTTCTTCTCCCTAATAGCCCTTGCCTATGGTAGCCATTACAACCTCTGACTAATAGTTGTGGAAGAATAGCAGCCTTATAGCATAAGCCTCCCTGGCCTGCTGCTATCTCTTATTGCTTACTAAGCACAGTTAAGACTATACTAGATGTGCCCCTGTATAATTTAGGCATTTCTCCCGTACCTTACCTGTTAACGTTAGGCAAGTCCTCTCTCCCTCAGGGTGTTTTCCGGCAGCACACCTGCTGCATCTTGCTTTCTCCTTATAGTATCTAGTAATATATCTAATCTTATAGTAGTTATAATATTGCTTCGGGTGGATCATCTTGTTATATAGCTTAGCGTTAAAAATCTTTACTTAGTATACTATTCCCCTATAGTATAGTCAGTTTGCTGCCTTAGTGCCCTTAATACTAACTACTAATAGTGCCCTTGTTGCTATTCCTCTTAGCTTCTGTACTATTATCTTTGCCATATTTAATCCATTTTCCTTTTTAATGTTCTTCCTTATATCCTTAATTATAATGTGGTTTGTTAATTATATTAGGAATCCCTTAATAATTACACTAAACATCTTCCTGTTTACTTCTGCCTTAAGTCCAAAGGTAACTCCCACCCAGGCTGTGTTTTCCTTTTATTTCCTCCCTGCTTTTATAAATATAATAACTATGTCTTTACTTTATAATCAGCATACTGCTACTGCCTCCTCTATGCTAATAGCGCTGTTTACTGCCTTTATAATCTCTCCTAGCAATCTATTCCTAACTGCCTTACTAATAGTGCTTTCCTTTACTAGTGCTTCCTAGTAATAGCAGGCTAGTATTGCTATACCCTCTGTTTAGGCCAAAGGTATTATCGTATTCTGCCTTATAACTCCGTAAGCCGTAATATTTGCCTAAGTCCCCCTAACCGCTAATCTAGTCCTATAAACAGCCTTTATTGCCTCCTTAACTGCCTTCTTAACCGTGGTTTTTACTTTACTACTAACCGCTTTTATAATTAAGGCCTGTAGGCCTCCTATGTTAGTTCTTGCTTAGGCTATCTCCCCTCCTATATCTATAGTAATTTATGTAAAAGTTCTAATAAAAGCCTATACTTTTATTATTTCTGCCTTTAGGATAACTTTTATTATTAATTCCTTTAGTAATTTTATTTTATTCTTTAGTTTTTCTTACGCTACTATTACTCTAGGATTCTCTTCTTAATATTATATTTCTTCCTAGGTAGTGCCTTATCCTTTATTAGTTACGAATTCACATGAAAATTTATTAATTATTATACCCCTTATGCCGCTTACTTCCCTTGCACAATGCACTATCGCTAGGGGGGGTAATTAACGATAAGGAATCCGATTCTGTGCTTCTTTTTCGTTTTAGGCATAATACCGCGTTGTATCCGCGGTGTTCCGTCCTAAGTATAGTTAGGGGTCTAAGATATATATTAATTTAGTACTCTTTAAGGGTATTCTAAATATCTTAAGCTTTTTATTATTAGGGTTTAAGAAAACAGGCAGCTTAGAATAATATTACTAAATTTATAATATATAGGACCGGCTTCTTATTAATTTATATAATATTAATAAGGACCTTATAGTTAAATTTAAGATTGTCTTTAAGGGTAAACTTAAATTTACTTAAAGCTTTTATATTTATCTGGTATTAGTAGTAGGCATGTGTGATTTTTCCTATATTAGCCTTATTAAATTCTTTACTAGCTCTGGTAAGAAGGTTATTTAATTAGTTTATTAATAAATAACTAAATTAGCAATAAAGTTAATAAATTTTAATTTTAAAAAGCATAAAGATAGTAAGTTCCTAAGAACTAGCTATTTACTAAGGATATTCTTATTTCCTAATAATAAATACCTTTTTATCTCCTTAGATTAAAAGATTCTTAAGATTATTAAGTTTAATACCTATTTTATCTATATTTATAATAAAATATAAAAATAGTATAGTACTATTAAGCATATAAAAAGATATTATATTAAAAATCATTAAAAGCTTTAAAATACTAGTTAAAGTTATAATACTAGCTTTAAAAGTAATAGTTCTTTAGTTCGAAGAATGCTTAATTATAAGGTTTTTTATAAGCTTTATTAAAGCGTTAACTTAGCCTTAGCTAGTAGTTAAAATTCCTAATGCTTTTATATCTAGGAGTATACTATAAAATGTATCCGCTATATATTTTATATTTATAAGATATATATATTATTAAGGTTTTTTATTAGTATTATAGTTATAGAGGTCCTTAAGAAATAAGGTATATTTAAAAGTATTATTTTATAAGAAGTTTATAGTTAATACTAAAAAAAGCAGGGAATTTAGTGCTTATATAAAGAATACTATAAAGGAAAGAGTATTATAAGCCTCTTTATTATTTAGTTTCTTTTTTTTATTAATAGTAAGAAAAGCAGCATTTTAAGTAGCTTTTTTATGCTTATTCTTACTACTATTATTAGAAGCAGTAAGTTAGGCTAATTTACCTTTATAGGCCTATAGAAATATATAGTATTAGTATTTAAAAGGTAGTTTTCAGTGTTTTTTATTATTCTACTAAGTTTCTTTTACTTTCTTTTACTTAAAGGCAGAATAATTAGTTAATTAATATTCTTTTTTATAGTATATAAAGTATTTCTTTAAGCTTGTCCTAGCTTAAGGTTTTTTATAATATATAGCTTATAAGTAGTGTTAGTCTATAAACATTACTATATTAGTATTTTAGTTTATAGACTAGGTAATAAGGGTATTTAGATTATTATTAGTAGTTATTATTAACTAACTTATAGAAGTTAGTGGTATATCTATTACTAAGAGGTAATTTTAAAGATTACTAATAAATCCTTTAAAGGTTAGCACGTTCCTAAATTTAGCGTTATAGAAATTATTATTGTTTTTTATTACTCTTTATACTTAATAAAAGAGGATTATATCTTACTTAAGAGGGTTATAAAGGCTATTAAATATCTTTATAAGTTATTTAAAAAGTATTTCTAAGCATTTTAACTTATTCTTTATTAGATGTTTTATAATAATATAGTAAAGGCATAAATTAGTAAATTATATTTTATAAAAGCTTTTATTCTTAGGTGTTTTAAAATGATTCTTAATATTTTAAGTTATTTCCTTAAATAAAATTATCTTTACCCTAAGGTATTTAAGGAAGTAAATATAGGCTTTACCTTAAAGTATAATAAGAAAAGCTTTTAAGTAAAATAAGGGGGAAACTCTTTCTTAAGAATATTTCTTTTTAAAATATAGCAATTTCTTATTAATAAAGTTATATACTTCTCTATAATATTACTCTTTTTTTTAATAAAGTTTCTTAAGAGTATTAAGGGCTTTTTAATTACTTTTAAAAATTATTCTTATTAGGTTTTATAGTTTTAGTTAAAAGTCTTTAGTTAAATAAAAATCTTTATTATTATTAAAATCCTTATTATTAGAAAGTTTTAATTATTAAGTCTTCTTTCTTTTTTTAGTTAATTTTTTTAGTAAAGGTTTATAATCTATCTAAGGGTTAATATTTAAAATATTAATAAGATCTTTAGAAATATTTAATCTTAATTCTTTAGCTATCTTAATACTATTATTATTAAGATAATTATAAAGGGTATACTTAAGGTTAGTATTACTTTTATTAAAAGCAGCCTTAGTCTAATTTTTATAATTTTATTAAAAGTTAATAAGGAGATTATAACCTTTTCTTTAGTTAAGGATATAATAGTTAATTATATAAGTAATATGGTTATTAATTTATTATTTAATAGCTATATTTATATTAATATTTTTACCTAATTTAGTCTAGTTTTAGGTTAGAATTAGGTAGTATTTATAAAGATTTTAAGGAAGGGTACTTTTTAAAAGTTCTCTTTTATAAATATCTTATTAAAGCTATTTATTAAAATTATCTCTTATTTTTCCTTTACTTAAAGATATTTTTATGTTTTAAGCTTTATATTTAGTACTAATAAAAGCTATTAATATTAGTTAATTCTCTATAAATAATAGTAAAAATCTGGTTTTAATTATAAATAAGTAGTAAAAGTTAATAATAAATAAAAAGATTTATAAGAGTTAAGTCTTATTATTATAAATAATTTAATAGTTAATGATAATAAAAAAATAATCCTTTAATTAGTATAATATTAGATTCCCTTATAGTTATATAAGTAAAAGCATTAAACATGTTTCTTTTATTAGTAACCTAGTAAATCTATAGTTATATAGCAACTACTAATTAGTATTACTAATGCATAAGTTATAACTATGCTATAATATAATTATAAAGAAAGGGGGGTAATAAAGTCTAATAATTTATAATATTTATTTTAAAGGAAAGAAATAGGCTATAATATAAAAGTATAGTATTATAGCCATAGTATAGTCCTAGGTTATATAACCTATAATCTAGCTAATCCGGGTGTATGTATTCTGTATATAACCTATAATTCCTGGTTAATGCAGCATATCCCTTCCATCCTCCATACGAGCGATTCCAACAATAGGTTTTATTATATTTTTTATTATAAAGTAGTAGTAAATATTACTAACTATGCCTTTATAGGTATTAGTTTAGATATAAGTTATTTAATTAAATTTAAAGCTATTTTAAATAGATATTTTTAGTTAATACCTAAGAGTTATATCCTTTTTAAAGAAATAATATAAACTATTAAAGAGATTTAAGAGTTATTAAATTATTAACTTTAAATATTTAAGTTTAGTTTTTATTAGATTTTCTGTTATAATATAATAAAATTTAATCTCTTAAAATTATATTTAGAAAAACTTTTAATTCTTTTTAGTTTTAAAGTTCTCCTTAATTTATTTAGTTATTATATTAAATAAAGCAAGTTTTTTACTAAATTTCTTAAGGTAATACTTATAAGTATTACTTATAAGTATTATTAATAGTGCATTTAAATATAAATTAAGAGAGATTTTATATACTATATAAATATCCTTAAAAATTAGAACTTTTAGGTATATAAAGTTAAAAAGTTTTCTAAAATATTTATTTTCCTTATTATAAATCCTAGTAAGAGAGTTTAAGGCTTTTTAATCTATTTCTATAATTTCTTTTAATATAGATCATTTTTTTAAGGAAGGGGATATTATTTTTATAATTAAAGGAAGGGGTTTAGAAAGGTTAGGTTTTGTTATTATAAAGGTTATTATATTAATAGTTTTAATTTTTATTAAGAGCTTTTTATTAGGAAAGAAAATAAAATTATTTATATTAATAAGATTAGTAAGTACCTTATTAATTACTTTTTATAATCCTTTTTATATATTAATTCCTTAATCTTAAAGGAGATCTTAAAGTACTTATTAGACTTTAGGGGTAATCTTTTTAAAGATATTATTATTTTATTTTTTAAAGTTTTCTTAGTATATAAAAAGAAATTTAATACCTTTTTATTTACTAGATTTATACTTATTTATATAATAAGTAAATTTATTATAAATTTTAAAAGTTATAGCTTTTTTAGGGTTAATTTTATTATTAGCTTTAGCCTATTTCTTTATAAAGTGTTTAAAATACTTTTGAAGTTTTATAAAAAGAAAGTCTTAAATAAGTTAAGTAGCTTTAGTAGTAAAAGTTAAAGCTATTATTATAATTCTTTATAAATAATAGTAAAGAAAATACTTTAATTATAAATAAGTAGTAAAAGTTAATAATAAGTAGTAAATTCTATAAAAAAACTTCTTTATAATTATAAATAAGTAGTAAAAGTTAATAATAATAAAAAAAGTTACTTTTAGGTAATATAAATAATAGATTTTATATAATTAAGTAAATAAGTATATTAAATTAAAAGTTATCTTTTTTAGTAATTTCTTAGTAAATCTGTAGTTATAGTAACTATTAATTAGTATTAGTTTTATAGGATATAATTATACTATAGCATAAAAGGGGGGGGGATAATAAAAGGTCTAGTTATTTATATTCTCTATTAAAGTAAAATGAGGGAGATAATACAGAAGTTATAGTATTATAACTATAGTACTACCCTAGGTTATATAACAAGTAACCCAGCTAATCAGGGCACGTATATTATGCATATAACCTATAATTCCCAGTCACTATCGCATATCTCTTCCATCATCCAGATAAGTGATTCTAATAAGGGTATTATAAGGATTTCCTATATTTTTAATTTTATTTCTTCTTTATATTACTTTATTATATAAATATATTATTATAATAAACTTAATAATAACACTAGAATTTTTAAATAATATAAATATTATAGCTTATAAGTATATACTGAAGAAAATATAATACTAACTTAAGGATATATAAGAAATTTATAAGGAATAATTAAGGGAGTGTAAGCTATAGTTTAACCCTAAAAAAAGCAAATTAATATACTTTATAAGGAAAAGATATATTATAATAATACTTATTTAACTTAGTATTATTATAATATAACTAATATAATTAGCATGCTTTCTAAGGGTTTAAATATAATAAAAGCTATACTAATTAATATATATAAAAAAGGTTAATATAAAGCTAGTAAAATAAAAGCTTACTTTTATAAAGCTTATTATATTAATATAAGAATACTAACTTAAGTATATATAGTTTCTATATATATAAGTTATTTAAAGTATAGTTACTTATAAAATAGGTATTTTTTATACTTATAGTAAAGCTAAAGAGATAATAAAAGGGATTACTAGGGCCTTTATTAAGTAATAAAATAACTATTTATATTAAGTTACCAAGGCTTATAAGGTTATATTAATAGCTCTTTTTAAGATTAAGTTCATAATCTTACTAGTTAATATTTATTTAAATCATATTATAAGGAAATTTTATTAAAAGCTAAAAAATAAAAGTATAAATAAATAAATCTAATAAATCTAATAAGCCTATATAATAGTAATATATTATCTATAAGATAAGAAAAGGAAATATCTAAGGAAACTATATAAAGGTTTCTTAAAAGCCCCCTTTTTCTTATTAAATAGCTTAAGTATAAAATAAAAAATAAAAAAAAACTAAAAAAAAAGTAATTAAAGTAAAAAGGTAATATAAAAATAAGAAAAGGCTAGATTAAAACTATAATAATAAATATTAAGCTATACTTTAAAAGTATAAAAAAGATTACTGTTGGTATCACAGGGTATGATTATGCTGCAGCACAAAGGGGGGGGGGTAACAAAGGTTTGATTATTTATATCTTCTCTTAAAGGGAAAAGAGGGGGATAATACAGAAGTTATAGTATTATAGCCATAGTACTGCCCTAGGTTATATAATAAGTAATCCAGCTAATTAGGGCATGTATATTATATATATAACCCATAATTCCTAGTTATTATTATATATTCCCTCTATTATCTAGATAAGTAATTCTAATACTTGCAAACTCTTTCTTTATTAAAAAAAAATCACTCCAAAACGTATAATAAACCTGTAAAAATTAACAAATAATAAAAATCAATAACGCTATAATAAATAGGAAATATAACCTTAAACAGATAACCCTTATTAGTCTAGAGTATCTAAAGGTAAAGTAAAAAAGTATAATTCCTACCTTAAAGCCTCTTAAATTAATTATATTAACTGCGTTTAAATTTATCAGATTTAAACTCTTTACTATATGCTTAACTTAATGTTAGATTTAGTAAAATATTTGCCCTTTTTCTCTTTATTATTAGTATCCTAGGCAGCTAAGCAGCTCTAGTATTAATTTTCTTAATTAGTTTCCTTACCTAACCTTTTATATAAATTTAGGCTTTATTTCTGGTTATAAAGGTTTTAAGGCTTTTATTTAAAAAGGCCTTTATTATTACATTAGCTAGATTATTATAACTATTAGTCTATTAAATCTCTGTAATTTCCCTTTATTTATAAGATTATTATAATATTATAATATTAATTATTAATCTCTTTTCCTTTATAATGCTTAGCTTAATAATATACTTATATAATAAAAAAGAATTAGTACATATTATAATTAAAATCTTTAGCTTATTTAATTAGTTAGTAATAATCCTTAAAGTTATACTTATTATATAGGCAATATTAACTCCTTAAACCATGATATATAGCTCTAATGCTAATATACTTCTTATAAATTTTTCAGATTTTATAGAGCTATATATTATAATATTACTAATAAGTATAAATTTAAAAGTATTAATATTTTTTCTTTATTACTAAGAACAATATTATATTTAAGCTATAAGCTAAGGTCTTTATTATTAGTAAAAGATTTATTAACAAAAATATAAAGAAAGGTATTTTTTAGTAAGAGGGATATATATTATAGTTTATAACCTTAATTCTTAATTTACTACTTAAGCCTCTTATTAAGCTTTATTATATTATTAGGTTCTAGCTATTAACTTTAAATAGTAATAGAAAGATTATAAAAAGCTTTAAATTAGTAAATAAGAGTAATATATATGTCTTAAGCTCTCTACTTAATATATTAAGCTTAATTATTTTAGTTCACTTTTAATAGCTTTTTTCCTTATGCTTTTTATTATAAATAGAAGGTATTATTATTAAATTTGCTTAAGATATAACTATTAAATATTAGCAGTATTAAAGTTATTAGTTTTTCTTTTAGCTTTATAAGAAATCTAGTATTTTTTAACTTAACCTCTTTATAATTAAAGAAATTACTATTACTAAGGCTAAGGTTATTATTAGTCTGTATTTTAATAATTCTAAAGCAGGTGCTTTTTATTAATAAAATAAGAAAGTAAGGGTTATAAGTAGAAGTTATTATCTTAAGCTTTTAATAATAATAATTAAAGTAGGTTAACTATTAATATATTTCTATTTCTATAATTTTATAAAGTAGCTTTATTATAACTATAATAATATTTAGTAAGTAAAGATATATAATTTATATAAAAAGCTTTATAAGAATAGTGTAATTAAGCTTTGTTTATAACTATATATATGCTTATATAATATCTTATAGCTAAGCTATAATACCTTCTTCCTTTAATAATAAAGCAAAATTTAATAATAAGTCTTTAGCTTATTCTTTAAATTATTAAAGACTATATAAGAATAACTTCCTTCCCTTAGTTACTATAGCCTTAAATAATATATTATGATTTTCTATATAGAGAGTTAGTTACTTTACCCTTAATTTCTTCTATTATTTATAAACTAAAAAGTCTTTTGCCTTTATACCTTTATAGGTTAAATTAAATAAATTTAAATATGTTTCTTACTAGCAAAGTTTTAATCTTAGCCTTATTAAAAAGTTTAAAGAGTTCTCTAAGTATATTAATCTTTTTTTATATATATAGGTTAATTATAAGCTAAAAGTTAGCCTTTTTTTTCTTAGTAAGAAAAGCCTTTGCTTAAAGGTGTTTTTAAGGTCTTTTACAGCCTCTTTATAGTATAATTACTACTTTATTAGTTAGAGTTATAAGGTTATTAGGGGGATTTTTATAAACTTTATTAATTTTAGCATTAAATATATCTTCTTACCCTTAGCTATTTAAGCTATAGCCTTGTTCTCCTTAGGAAATTAAGGCTATTTTTATAGCTTTATTATCTTAAGCTATACTATTTTTATAAGAAGATTTTACCTTTAGTAAGGTTATATATAGTTTAATAACTATAAACTAAAACTTTATAAGGCTATAAGGTATCTTAATAATATAAGTCTTTTCTTTTATTAAGAGAAGCTTATAAGGGCTAGTTTATTTACTTTTTTTATAATAAACTTATATATTAAAATTTAAAGGGAGAGTATATATTAATAAGGTTATTAAGCTATTATAAGTATTAAGAGTATTATTAAGTTAATGCCTTATAAGACTATATCTTACTTTATTTAGTACTTTCTAAAGTATTTTAGCTTTTTAAGTAATTATAAAGCTTAAAAGGGAATTATTTATTAGTCTTAAATAGGTTATAAAGACTAAGAGGGTAAGAATAAGGCTATTTAGGCTAGTAGAGTTATTAACTACTTTAATAGCTATTTAGAGTATTTATTTTTTTAAGAGAAAACTATAAGCTTTAGCCTTAATAATATTATATACTTTATAAAGAGGGGTATAATATTTCTTTGTAATGGATTCGAGCTGGAAGCTCGGATATATACAGTTAGAAGCTCGGATCTGTATAAGCAGAAGAATGATTACCTTATATAAGCTATATATAAGTAATTTAGGCCTTAAGTAAATATAAAGTAAATATAAATATATATATATAAGGTTATAGGAATTAAGTAAACCTTTTTTCTTTTTTCTTTTCTTATAAATATTATTTTTATTTAAATTACTAGTTTTATAGTTACTTACTAGGCCAGACTATAACATATAATATTTATTCCTTTTAACCCTAAAAACCTTTATAGTACCTACATAAGGGTTATATAAAATAAAAATAAATATACTAATATAATATTACTTAAAAGGTAAACCTATAGTAATTAATATTATATAAGAACTATATAACTTATAATAAATAATACAGGTCTAAAATATAACTAATAAGGAAACAGCTAATAAAATTATAAAGCTAACTAAATAGCTAATATTAATAACTACCTTAGCTATATCTTTAAATATAGGCATAAGTATAATAAGTATAAGTAGGTAGTTTAAGATATTTTCTAATAAGACTTCCTTTATAAAGGTAAAACTAAAGAAAAAACCTATTAATATAAGTAACCTTTATAAGAAGAACTAGATTAAATATCTAGTATAAAGAAGCCTTTTAGCTTATAAACTTAAAGTAAATAGCGCCTTTATTAGAAATACTTAAAATAAATAGTATTTTATTTATTAATACTTATTAAATTAGGTTTAAGCTTAGGTTATACTCTTTTTTAAAATAAGAAAATTTATTAAGTACTTTTTAAAGGAGTTTTTAGTATATTTTAATACTTTATTCTTAGATTTTTATTAAGAAAAGTATATTATTATTAAACTAAATTAAATTAAGTAATAACTTAAAGAAAAATTTAATAACTTTTTTATTTACTTTAAGTAAAAGCTAGTCTTAATAAGTAAATATTATTAAGTAAAATTTATTAAACTATTTAAACTATATATAGCTTTAAATAAAAAGATATAAAACTATTATATAAAATATAATATCCCTTATATAAACTATTTTTAGGTAGTAAAAAGATTATAAAGTATTACTCTTAATCTTAAATCTTATAAAATAAAAGAATACTTAAAGGCTTAATATTATATAATAACTAAACCCTCTTTAGCTATATCCTAAGATAAGGAAGGTAATATATAAATAATAGGTATAAATATTATATCCTTTTCTATGTAGTAAAAGATATATACTAAGTAGGTTTTAGCAAAGGAAATATAATCTTGATATAATAATAAATAGTGCTTATATTATAAAGTTACTAAATATTAATTAAAGGTATACTACTTTCTTTTTATATATCCTCTAAAGACTAATATATATATAGTTAATATAACCAGATCTTAAGTTAGATTTAAAGTTAAAAATAACTTAAAAAAAATAGCTTTTAAGCTTAAGGCTTAATAAGGAAAAGGAAAATAATAATTAGCTACTATAATTACTATATAAGGCATATAAATAGATAAAAAAGAATATAAACTCTAATCCTTTTTTATTACTAGTTTTATTTAATAAAGAAGCATTTATAAATACATAAGTAAATAATAGTTATAATAGTTATACTACTATAAGTAAGTTCTTTATTTAATATATAGGATTTTTAGTATTTATATTAGTATAATTATAACAGGTTTAGACACTAGTATTAATTAAGAAATAGGGTAAGAATAATTTCTAATAAGGTCCTATAATAATATTAAAGGTTACCTGCTTTATAGCTAATATAAATAGTTAGAGTTTTTTAGTCTTAGCTTATATAATTCTAGAACTTATATATTTTTATATCATAAGGACTTTATAGTTAAAATAATATAATATTAAGATTTATATAGTATAGGATTTTTTAGTAGTCTGTTCTATAAAAAACCTCTAGGTTTAGGCTTTATTAGTAAAAGGAGTTATTATACCTATAATAGCTATTATAGGGTTAGTTTATATAGTATTAGTATAATGTTTATTAAAAAGACAAATAAATATATAGTTTCTAGCTATAAATTTATATAAAATAACTTTTATACTTAAGCTTATAGTACTAAAACTTAACCTAGCTTAAATACTAATCAACTGCCTACTTAAGGAACTTTAGGACTTTGTATTTTTATTTAATAAAAATAAGGTAAATAAGTTATTATCTTATTAGAGAAGCGCTAATTACTATATTTAGCTATAAAGGAATTTTAATAGGTTAATATCTAACTTCTTATAGGTACTATTATATAATATACCTTAAAAGCAGCTTTTAAAAATATAAAAGTAAATAGTTAACCTTATAGATAAAGGTTAGATTTATACTAGCTTATCCTTAGCTAAAGCCTTAGTCTTACTAGTAAAAAAGGCAGGAGAAGGCTAGTGATTTTATATTAATTATTATATATTAAATAAAGTTATAAATTAAAATAAGTACTCTCTTTTATTACTAAAGGAAACTCTTTACTCTTTAGCTAAAGTAAGATATTTTATAAAGCTAAATATTTAAGCTGCCTTTTATTAACTTTATATAGCTAAAAGTAATAAGCACCTAACTGTATTTTAGACTAGGTTTAGACTCTTTAAGTAGCTAGTTTGCCTGTTTAGCTTAGCTAGGGCGTTTGCTATTTTTTAATATTATATTAATAATATACTAAGGAATATATTAGGGGATTTTATAATAATATACCTAAATAATATCCTAATTTATACTAGGGGCTTTAAGAAAAATTATATACAAAAGGTATAGAAGGTTTTATACTAGCTATAGCTTACTAGACTAAACTTAAATATTAATAAGTATACCTTTATAGTTTAAGAGGTTAAATATCTAGGTTTTATTATAAAGGCTAGTAGAGCTATTTAGCCTAACCCAGAGAAGATTATAGCTATTAAGGACTAGGAGTCCCTTTAAATAATATATAGTATATAAAGTTTCTTAGGCTTTATAAATTTTTACTAGGATTTTATTAATAATTTTTTAGAGTTAGCTAGCCCTCTTACTAATCTTATAAAAAAGAGCACTAAGTTTTTATAATTCTTAGATTATAAACAGGCATTTTAGGTACTAAAGATAGCTTTTATATCTTCTTTAATCCTAGTATAATAGGATTTTAAGCTAGATATGCTTATTAAGGCTAACTTATTAAGAGAGGCTATAGAGTGATGCCTTTTATAATATAATTTAGAGGAAGTCTGGCGGCCTATAGCATACTACTTAGCATAATTATTAGCTATAGAGCAAAACTATACTATTTATAATAAGAAGCTCCTTAGTATAATTTCCTGCCTTAAGGTATAGTTAGCTAAGTTATAAAGTATAGTATAGCTATTTATAATTCTTACCAATTATAAAAACCTAAAATACTTTATAGCTCCTTAGGAGATATTTAAAAAGTAAGTAAAATAGGCTAAAATATTATTCTTTTTTAACTATTACTTTTATTACTATTTAAGTATATAGGCAGGCTAACTAAATGCCTTATCTTAGTAAGAATAGAATATAGGAAAAGAAGAGTAATTAGTAAGATATATATTATAACTAGTTTAGTAGCTGTCTATAGGTAGTTAGAAGGGGGTAAATAGTATAATATCTCTTATTAAAATCTAAATAATAAGTAACTCTCTAAAGACTAATAACTTAAATAATAATAACCTAAATAAAGGAAATATAAGTATAAAATATAAATAAATTACTAAAGAAAGCCTCCCTTAAGAATTTAATTTTTTTAAGAGATTTACCTTTAGGAATTATAAGACTAAAAGTTATAGCTAATAACTTATATATTAATTAACATAGAGTAATTCTTATATTAAAGCAGAAATTCCCTTTATTTATAGAAATAAGATCCTAAATAGCTAATTATGCTTTAAGCGCTTAAGGAGCTTTATAATTTTAAGGCTAATTATAGGTCCTTATATATAAGCCCCTAATTACTTTACTTATTTAATATATTTATAAGTTATATATATTAAGCTACTCTAAATAAAACACTACCTTCTAAGTTCTTTATAAGAACTATTATTAAAAGGGTATATTAAAAGATACAGCTTAATATATATTAAATTATTATTATTATAATAGGCAGAAGAGCTACTAGCTATACTAAGGGCTTTTATAGCCTATACTAGCTATAAACTAATATTAGTTATAGATTTTAGTGGATTTTATAACAGAACTTCCTATATATAATATAAAGTCTTTATACTACTTAATAGTAATTATAAACTGCCTATTAAAATACATTTAGTTAAAAGCAATAATAACTATAAAAGCTAAGGCATATATAAAACAGTTTAAATACTACTAGTAGTAATTTTATAGGTTTCCTTATTAAATTATATCTAACTATAGTTTAGATTAGTTAAGTTACTTTTAAACTATACTTTATAAGTAAGTAAGGATTAAATAATTACTTTTTATGTTATATTACTTATAAATAAATAGTAGAATAAAATAAATAAACTAGGGAATTTAAATAGTACTATAAGTAGTTATTACTTTCTCTTAATAGGACTAGGCTAGTTACTTACTAGTATACTAAATAGCGCTTAATAAATATATATTAATAATAACTAGTATAAGTATAAATTAAGTGCTTAAAGAATTTAATATTAAACTAGTATAATATATACTAAAGGTAATAGAAAGTATAACTTCCCTTAAGAGAAAGATAGTATTATTTTTAGAATATATTTAAAAGAAAACTTCCTTAATATAAGCTACTATTAATTTTACTTAATAATAATAATAAGAGGCCTTAAATAAATCTAAATACCTAGCTAAGTAATATTAGGTAGGAGACTTTATATAATTAAACCTTTATTATATTAAGATAAACTATTTTAGTTATAAACTTAACTAGATTAAGGCTAAATATTAGGTTTTAAATATACTTATACTATTAATAGTTTATTTAAATGTTTTATAGAAAATATACTTAGTCTTTTATATTAATTTAATTAAAAAAGCTGCCTTTAACCTATTATTATTATAATAACTAGCTAACTCTAAACCAGGTCCTATGCTCTTACTTTATAAAAATAATAAGAATTTAGTAGAATATATAGTAAAGGAAATCTTAGCTATAAGGAATATATAAGGCTATAAAAACCAGCAGGATATTTTAGTAAAGTAATTAGGTTATACTTAGCTAACTTAAGAATCTTTAAAAAGCTTTTTAAAAATAAAAGCACTTAAAAGATTTAAGATATAATAAGGAAGCATTCTTAGTAATAATAGCCCTACTAGACAGGCTTTATAATTACTATTTAATAATACTAAAAAAAAAAGGATTTTTTAATAGATTTTTAATAAATATTAGCATATATATATTAAGAAAATAAGCCTGGTTTACGGGCTACTACTATAGGGTATATAGTAGAGGCTAAGGAGGTTTAAAAAGAACCTAGATTATACTAGGGTAATATTCTGCTAAATATTAAGGGTTATACTAGTAAGGGTAATAATAATAACTATAGAGTTATAAGTAGTTTTTTAGTAGTAGGGTAGTAAGGGCCCTAAGTAAGATAGATTATCTTAATAAGATTATTATAAAAATATAAAATAAATAAGGGCTAAGTTCTTAGTAATAGCCTTCTATAATTCCTTAAGTATACTAATAATTTTTTTTATATTAGTATATTATTATTAAAGTAAAGTAATAATAAAGTTTAAGGGGGGTGTAAATATAAACTAAGGGTTTAAGGTTATATTTTAAAAGAATATAGTAAGGCCTATAGTTATATATAATAAAGGTATAATAATAGTATATTAATAGGCGTTTTTAAGGTAGTATATAATATATTTATAAATATAATAAAATTCTAGAGTTATAACTACTTATTTTGCTTATTACTTATTTTAAGTAGAAATAGCAGGAGTATATATAGTAGCTTTATAGTAAATAAGATTCTCTATCTTATAAATATGATAATATAATTAAGGGTTTAAGGCTAGAAGTTTATAGTTTTATATATAAACTTAGTAAGCTAATTAATATTTTTTATATAACTTATAAGAACCTAGAGTATATAATATAATCCCTTAAATACTAGTATTATAAATATATGGTATATATTAATACTTTAACTTAGCTATAAGGGCATACTTCTTATTACTAAAGTCTCTTATAATAAGGGTATTTCCTATTATATTTAAATAAGCAGGATAAGCAGGATATTTATTAATAGTAGTATTTAAAGAAGTAGCTATAGTAAAAAAGAGAATAAAATTAATTAAGATAAAAAATAGGGATAATAAGCAAACTCTTAAAATAATAATAAAAGTTTATATATAAAATAAGGGACTATAAGGAGGGTATAAAGAGAAGATATATTAAAAAAAAAAGTAAGAGTTTTATAAAAAAGGTAAAACTTAATACTTATACCTAAGGAAGAATAAATACTTATAAAAGTAATTAATATAATAAGAGTAGGTATAACTATAAGTAATTTAGATTATAATAAACTAATAGTAGTATGGACTTAATATTCCAATATATTACGATTAATTTAGGCAATATTAGCAGGTATAAGTACTAGAATTCAGAAAAACATTAATGTTAGTATAGGTCTAAGGATTCTTATATACTATATGTATAGGGTAATTTAGTAAATAATAGTAAGAGCGCGTTTAATCTAGTTTATTTAAGGAAAAAAGACCTTTATAGGGACAACAGGACGCTAAAAGGGGGCTATGTAATGGATTTAAGCTAAAAGCTTAGATTTACATAGTTAGAAGCTTGGATTTATATAGGCAGAAGGATAGTTGCCTTATATAAGCTATATATAAGCAATTTAGGCCCTAAGTGGATATAAGGCAGACATAGATGTATATATATAAGGTTATAAGAATTAGGCAAACCTTTTTCTTTTCTTCTTTCCTTATAAATATTATTCTTATTTAAGTTGCTAGTTCTGCAGTTGCTCACTAGGCCGGACCATAACACTTAAGTTTTTTAATACTATTATAGGCTTTAATAGGGACTTTATTAATATTAATTAATAATAATTAAGCTAAATACCTAAATTTACTAAAAGTAAAGTTTCTTTTAGTATTATAAACTATCTAGTCTAGGGGTCTAAGATAGGTGTTAATTTAGCACTCTTTGATAACATTCTAAATATTATAAGCTTTTTATTATTAGGGTTTAAGAAAGTAAGCAGCTTAAAATAAAGTTACTAAGTTAATAATATAAAGAATAGGCTTTTTATTAATTTATATAATATTAATAAAAACCTTATAGTTAAATTTAAGATTATCTTTAAGGGTAAACTTAAATCTACTTAAAGCCTTAGTATTTATCTAGTATTAATAGCAGGTATTGTGATGGATTTGAGCTCGAAGCTTGGATTTATACGGTTAGAAGCTCGGATCCATACAGGCAGAAGGATAGTTACCTTATATAAGCTATATATAAATAGTTTAGGCCCTAAGTAAATATAAGGCAGATATAAAAGTATATATATAAGATTATAAGAATTAAGCAAACCTTTTTCCTTTTTTCTTTTCTTATAAATATTATTTTTATTTAAGTTACTAGTTTTATAGTTACTTATTAAGCTAAATGATAATATATAATATTTATCCCTTTTAACCCTAAAAACCTTTATAATACCTATATAAGGGCTATATAAAATAAAAATAAATATACTAATATAATATTACTTAAAAGACAAACCTATAATAATTAATATTATATAAGAACTATATAACCTATAATAAATAATATAAGCTTAAAATATAACTAATAAGGAAATAGCTAATAAAATTATAAAGCTAACTAAATAGCTAGTATTAATAACTATCTTAGCTATATCTTAAAATATAAGCATAGGTATAATAAGTATAAGTAGGTAGCTTAAGATATTTTTTAATAAAACTTTCTTTATAAAGGTAAAACTAAAGAGAAAATCTATTAATATAAGTAACTTTTATAAAAAGAACTAGATTAAATATTTAATATAAAGGAGCTTTTTAGCTTATAAACTTAAGGTAAATAATGCCTTTATTAGAAATACTTAGAATAAATAGTATTTTATTTACTAATACTTATTAAATTAGGTTTAAGCTTAGGTATTGTGAGGTATAGCTAGATATAAGAAGGCACGCCTAATTATACCTAATACTATCCCACAGCAGAATTAGAAGTCTCTTACTTAATAAGTAAGTATAATAAACAAAGATCTTGCTTATAAGCTATAAGGTGTATAGCTTATAATATAAGCTCTATAAGAGAGCAGGGAATAATAACAAAAAAGGTGCAAAGTAAAATATATTAAAAAGATCGTATTACTAATGCAGTTGTTGTTATTGTTAAGGTTAAGAAAATCTATTTAAGGTAGGGAAGGAAAGCCTTCTTATATATACAGAGAATAGAAGAAAAGTGGGGCTATACCCACTATAGGTTACTAGCCTAATTAGGTATAGTAAGCATAGAAAAGAATAGAATAGAAAGGAAAGGAAGTAGTTGATTTCTAATCAACCCACCAAGACCCACCAGAGCATACGTTATCCTGCTTCTATAGAATTCTATATAATTCTATAGGGTGTATCTCCCTGGTTTCTTCCCATCTAGGATACATTTAGATACCATTAGAATCCTCTAGAAAGGGGCTTCCTAATAAACCTAAATATGCTTATGTAAGCACCCTAGATCTCCAGTAATCCAGAAGGTTAGTTGATAACCTTTAAGAGGCCAGGTAATCTAGCCTTGCCTGTAAGCTTTAGTGGTAAAATACACTATAAAGCTTAACATTAGGTTATATTTTTTTTTAAAGTAGGAAAATTTATTAAGTACTTTTTAAAGAAGTTTTTAGTATATTTTAATACCTTATTTTTAAATTCTTATTAAAAGGAATATATTATTATTAAACTTAATTAAGTTAAGTAATAACCTAAAGAAAAACTTAATAACTTTTTTATTTACTTTAAATAAAAGCTAGTCTTAATAAGTAAATATTATTAAGTAAATATTATTAAGTAGAATTTATTAAATTATTTAAACTATATATAGCTTTAAATAAAAAGATATAAAACTACTATATAAAATATAATATTCCTTATATAAATTACTTTTAAGTAGTAAAAAGGTTATAAAACATTACTTTTAATCTTAAATCTTATAAAATAAAAAAATGCTTAAAGGCTTAATACTATATAATAACTAAATCCTCTTTAGCTATATCTTAAAATAAGGAAGATAATATATAAATAACAGGTATAAATATTATATTCTCTTTTAAGTAGTAAAAGATATATACTAAATACGTTTTAATTAAGTAATATAATTTTAATATAATAATAAATAGTACTTATATTATAAAGTTACTAAATATTAATTAAAGGTATACTACCTTTTTTTTATATATCCTTTAAAGACTAATATATATATAGTTAATATAACTAAATCCTAAGTTAGGTTTAAAATT
>AFQZ01000747.1:0-25672 GCA_000222935.2 Aciculosporium take MAFF-241224 | reverse complement strand
AAAAAGGTTTTCTTATTATTAGCTTACTTTAAACTTTTAAATACTATATTATTAAATAGGGTTACTATTAATATACTACTTAAATATATAGCTCTTATACTACTTAAATATATAGCTAAGAAGGTTTTCTTACTACTAGCTTACTTTAAACTCTTAAATACTATATTATTAAATAGGGATACTATTAATATACTACTTAAATGTATAGCTAAAGAGGTCTTTTTATTATTAGCTTACTTTAAACTCTTAAATATTATATTATTAAATAGGGTTACTATTAATATACTACTTAAATATATAGCTCTTATACTACTCTCTCTTTATATCTCTTATAGTAAGGCCTTTATACCTTATAATATTATTATATATACTACCTTATTAGTACTACTATTACTTTGCTTTTTCTTTATAAACTTATTTAAGAATATTAGTAGGTATAATAAGTTAACTAACCAAAAGTCAAAAAAGAAAACACCGCGGATACGACGCGGTATTACGCCTAAAACGGGAAAAAAGCATAGAATTAGATTTCTTATTATTAATTACCTTCTCTAGTAATAGCATATTATATAAGGGAAGTAAGCGGCATAAGGGGTATAATAATTAACAAATTTCTGTATAGATCTACAACTAATAAAAAATAAGGCACTACTTAGGAAAAAATATAGTATTAAGAAGAGAATTCTAAAGTAATAATAGCACAGGAAAAACTATAGAATAAAATAAAATTACTAAAGGAATTAATAATAAAAGTTATCCTAAAGGTAGAAATAATAAAAGTATAGGCTTTTATTAGAATTATTATATAAATTGCTATAAATGCAGGAAGGGAGATAGCCTAAATAAGAACTAGCATAGGAGGCCTATAGGCTTTAATTATAAAAGCGGTTAATAGTAAGGTAGAAACCATAGTTAAAAAGGTAGTTAAGGAGGTAATAAAGGCTATTCCTAGGACTAAATTAGCAGTTAGGGGGACTTAGGTAATTATTATGGCTTATAGAGCTATAAGGCAGAATATAATAATCTCTTTAGCCTAAACAAAGGGTATAGTAATACTAGCCTACTATTACTAGAAAGTAATAGTAAAGGAAAATACTATTAGTAAGGTAGTTAGGAACAAATTACTAGGAGAGATTATAAAGGTAGTAAATAGTGTTATTAGCATAAAGGAGGCAGTAGTAGCACGCTAACTATAGAGTAAAGATATAGTTATTATGTTTACTAAAGTAAGGAGGAAATAAAAGGAAAACACGGCCTAGGTAAGAGTTGCCTTTAGACTTAAGGTAAAAGTAAACAGGAAGATGTTTAGTGTGATTATTAAGGGATTCCTAATATAATTAACAAACTATATTATAATTAAGGATATAAGGAAGAATATTAAAAAGAAGAATAGTTTAAACATAGTAAAGATAATAGTACAAAAGCTAAAGGAAACAGCAATAAGAGCACTACTAGTAGTTAGTGTTAAGGGCACTAAGGCAGCAAACTGCTTATACTATAGAGGAATAGTATACTAAGCAGAGATTTTTAATGCTAAGCTATATAATAAGATAATCCACCTAAGGCAATATTATAACTACTATAAGATTAGGCATATTACTAGGCACTATAAGGAGAAAGCAAGATACAGCAGGTATACTACTAAAAAACACCCTAAAGGAAAGAGAACTTACCTAATATTAATAAGCAAGGTATAGGAGAGATACCTAAATTATACAGGGGCATATTTAGTATAGTCTTGGCTGTGCTTAGTAAGTAATAATAAATAGTAGTAGGCAAGGGAGGCTTATGCTATAAGGCCGCTGTTCTTCTGCAGCTATTAGTTAGAGGTTGTAACGGCTACTACAGGTAAGGGTTATTATAAAGAAAAGACCAAAGGACTAATAGAAAGGTAGTTAAGAGAAAGGAGTATATAACTAAGGGGCCTTTTTACAAAATAAATCTATAAGCTATAATTAGAATAACAGAGACTAGCAGAGGAAGGTATAATGCTAGCCTTTTTATAACCAACTAAAGGGCAAAACAATACCAGAGCCAGCCTAACTAGGGTGCTCTAAAGCATATAATAAAGTATATAATTAAGGTCATATACTAGAATATACAAAAGAAAAGCAATTTAGTACATCTAGCGTTAGAGCATAACGTTAGCCCTAAGGTAATAGCCATCTAGGAACCAGGAGGTTATAATAGTATACTGCTAAATCCATCTTAAGGGCACTATATATTAGTAATATATAGTAGAAGAATAGTAATTTATATATATTAAAAGGTTAAGACAGGACTTTAGACTATAAGAAGGAGGGAGGATTAGTATAGTATTAAGCTATATAAAGTAGAGGTATATAATATTTATTTCCTAGCTTATAAAAGGGAGGGGCAGATGCCTTTATAATACTTTGCTAATACCTAGGTAAAGGGCCAGAGTGTATTTATAAGGGACTTTAACTAACACCACCCCTTATAGGACAGATTCAGCCAAACCTCTTAAGGGCATAATAAGATGTTAAAATTCATAATAAGGTAGCAACTTAGCCTAGCTATGCTGTTTAGGGAAGTAATAAAAAGAGAACATAGTAGTGAGGACAGCACTATTAACTATGCATAAACCACTTATAACATTAGTATTAAATTTATTAAGCTAGTGGAAATCGCCAGATCTGACCATATGCCTTAGCTTATTAGCATTAGAATAGGCAAGGAATTAAGCAACAGCCTAGGGTTAGTCTGGGGTTAAAGAACAGCAGATAAAAACCTTATTATAGTAAAGGCTTTAAACAGGCTTAGAAAGGAGGGGTTAGAGCTCCCGCTATATAACTAACAGGAAATTAATAACTATATATAATAGCTTACCTAATAACTTATAGAGATAGCTAATATAGTAGCACCTAAATAACCTTAAGGGCGTAGTAAACTATAGCCTTAGTGAAATAAAAGGGTAAAGGATGTAATAGTAGAAGTAAGATGTACTAATAGGCAGTAATAGTAATAATAAATATAGGAATTATAGCAGGCCTTAACAGAAGCTATAGGAAAACAGGATTATATAATCTTAAAGGAGAAGAAAAGCAGTTAGTAATAGGCAGTTAGTAAGTTATTTAGGTCTAAAGGGAGCCTCTAGACCCTAGAGTGCTAGGCCTAGCTATAGAGTGGACTTCCTCCTAAGACATAACAGGTCCTACTACTAACTCAGCTAGGAGATAATAGTAAGGAGGAGATAGTAGAGGTTATATACAAGGGTAAGGCAAAGGCATTTACAGAGAGGTTCTTTCCTTTATCTGCGGCCAGGGCTCTAGGTTTAGAAATAAAGGCAGAGATAAGATACTATAGTAATAATCAGGTAGTTCCTATGTTTATAAAAGAAGAAATTAAAGAAGTTATAAAGAATATAGTAAGTTAGAAAGCCCTAAGGCCGGACAAGCTGCTAATAGGTTTCCTTAAGCTATATAAAGCAGCCCTAATATTATATTTAATATGCCTTATAAATGTATACTGTGGTTTAGGACACCATCCGGCCTCCTTCTAATAAGCAAAGGTGGTAGTTTTATACAAACCTAGGAAAACCCCTAAGGAGTTAGGCAGACCAGGGAAGTAAAGGCCGATATTACTATTAAACATAATAAGAAAAGTAATTAAAGGAGCTATTATAAGGAGGATTACTACTATAGCAAAAGAAGGCCATATACTACTAGACATGTAAATAGGTAATAGGGTTAGCAGGTTAATAGAGATAGCACTAAGCACGCTAAAAAAGGTTATAAGAATAGCATAGCATTACTAGGGAATAGCATTATTACTATAGCTAGATATTACTAGGGCTTTTAATACTATTAGCTATAAATGATTAATCCGTATTATAAAGGAGTTAGAACTGCTAGGGTGGATGGCTAGATAGGCACAGGGCTTTACGTTAAAAAGGAGAGCATAATTAGCATTTAACAGACGTATTACTAAGGAAATCCAAGTTACTATAGAGGTTCTACAAGGGTTGCTGGCGTCTTCTATTCTCTTTCTGCTCTATATTATGCTATTATATTAAAGACTAATAGCAGTAGAATTAATATTAACATTAGGATTCTTGGATAATATAAACATTATAGTATATAAAGAAAAATAGCAAAGGAGACAAAAGTATAACTAAAAAGAGCCTAAAGAATATGTAAGGAATGGTTAAAGGAGTACGGGCTAAGGTTTAACCTAAAAAAGAGCAAGCTAATATACTTTATAAGGAAGAGGCAGGCGATTATAATAACAATCTGACTTAGAAGAATAACAATATAACCAATATAATCAGCGCGATTCCTAGGGGTTTGGATTTACTAGAAGCTTTATTAGTTAACCTATATAGAGAAGGTAAATACTAAATTATTATAGCAGAAGTTAGCACTTATAGTACTAGCTATATTTATATAGAGATGCTAACTAGAGTGTGTAAGATCCCTTTATATATAGGTGATAAGAAGCATAATAGCCTATAAAGCTAGGATATACCATACCTGCAGTGAGTTAAAAGGGGTAGTATAGGGGGTAGTAAAGGCATTTATAAGGGAATAGAATAAATACTTAAGGCGGGTTATAGGAGCATATAAGGCAATGCTAGTAATACTCTTAGAGATAAAAGTAGTAGTACTGCTGGTAGATTTATACATTAATTACATTAAGTAACAATTCTACTAAAGACTTAAGATAGTAGTATAGGCAAGAAGATATAACAGGCCTGTAATTTAATAGCATTGCAGCTATAACGCTAAGGAAGAGGCCGCTGACGCAATTATTATAAGGCGTTTCCTAATGCCCCCCCCTCCCTCCCTAGCAGCCTTATAGCCAGACAGGAATTAGAGAGGGAGTAGGAAAAACAGTGGATATAGCAGAGGCATAAGGCTTAGGTAAGAAGAAAATAGGCAAAAGTAATAGCAGTAAATAAGAAACCTAACTTTAAAAGCATAAAAAAGATAGTAAGGCTCTATAATAGCCTGCTAAAGCATAAATCTATAGCCTTAGTGTAGCTTTAAATAGAAAAGATAGGGCTAAATGCCTTCCTTTATAACAGACAGGTGCTTAAGGTAACATTACTAATATGTTAATACTAGGGAAAAGATGAGGATATTTACTACCTTATTCTATTATACCTAAAATATAACCATTTAAGGCTAATCCCAGCGGTACCTATAATAAGAGACCTGCGGGAACTTAGGGCGGCGCTTAATAATAAGAAGCTAGCATTAAATATTGCAAAGTAGGTGCTCTTAACTGGGCGACTTTAGCAGTATAGGTTAGCGGAGGAGCTTTATAAGGCATAGCAGATACATAATAGTAAGGCTAAGAAAGGGACTAAAGGTGATGGTAATAATAGAATAGAGGAGGAAGAGCCGGATTAGGAGGGGAGGTGCTTATAAGGGGTTTTTACTAATATACTAACCTTTTATATAAAGCACGACTATACTTCTGTTATTATCTGTAGTTCCGGGGGAACTGGCAGATAACTTATACTAATAGTTAAAAACAATAAAGACTCTATATTAGAGGCTTAGCGGGAGCTATATAGAAGAATATGGGTTTTCTCCCCTATCTTAGGGTTTTTTCTATATTAAGAAGTTAGTTAATGAACTAGTTAGTGGCTTTAGCTACCTAGCGTACATGAATAATAATAGTAGGTATAATAACTATGCCTTTACTATAGCTACTTTTAAGAAGTAGTATAGTCTTTAAGATAATTTATTAGCTAGATTTAACTTTTCTAACCTATACTTAATTATAAAATTATATAAATAAAGTTTATCTAATATTATAACCTATTTACTAAAAAGCTTTAGTTTTATTACTAAGTATTTATAGTTTAAGTAATTAGTAACTACTTTTATTAAATGCTATAAGTAAGCTAGGTAATATCTTTATATATAAAAAGCTTTTTATATAGCTAGTAGCTTAGTTTTAAGTATTATATAATAAAGTTTAAAACCTAATAGCTTTTATAATATATATATAACTAAGTGCTAATTACCTAGTACTAATATTACTAATACTATACTAATAGTAAATACGAAGGTATTTATTTTAACTTAAAGGGGGGCTATTAAATTAAAATAAATTAAAACTAGTGCTTTTAAAAACTTTTATTTTAGTATCTTAAATATAGCTTATATATTATAAGGTAGTTTAAAGGTTTCTTTAAACTCTCTTTTTAAAAGGTTTATTAATAAAATAGTAATTTTACTATATACCTTAATAAACTATTAGTAAAACCTTATAAACCTAAAAAAGATTTATATATTTAATATATTATTAAGTAGTAGCTATTTTACTACTATCTTAATATATTCTAGTTTTATTTTAATATCCTTTCATATAATAATAAATCTAAGGAAGCTAACTCTTATTATTAAGAATTTATATTTATTAAGATTTATATATAGCTTTATAATATATAATCTTTATAGGATTAGTTTAATATACCCCTTATACATAGCTGTATTACTGCTATAAATTAGGATGTTATTTAAATAAATAATGTATATTATATTTACTAGCTTTTTTAGTATAGTATTAATATATTCTTAGAAGGTAGTAGGTGTGTTTACTAATTTGAAAGGTATAATAAGATAGTTAAAGTAACTATATTAGTAATAAAAAGCTGTCTTTTACTTATTACCCTTATAGATATATAGCTAGAAGTAAGCATCTTTTAAGTCTAGCTTTATACAGATTATTACTCCTCTTAATCTATCTAATAATTCTAATATAAGGGGAAGAGGGGCCTTATCCCTCCTAGTAACCCTATTAAGGCCTTTATAATCTATATAAAGGCATAGTTAGCCTCCTTTTTATAGTATAAATAATATTAGGGCTCTTACTAGACTTATTAATCTTCTTATCTAGCCTTTCTTTTATATATTTACTAAGTATTTATAGAAAACTTATAGCTCTTTCTTTACTAGGTTATAAATTAGCCCCCAAGCTATTATACAGAATAGCAGAGCTGGCAAAGGACTAACACCGCGGACACGACGCGGTATCACGCCTAAAACGAAAAAGAAGCACGGAATCGGATTCCTTATTGTTAAATACCCCCTCTAGTAATAGCGTATCGCGCAAGGGGAGTAAGTAGCGCAAGGGGTATAATAATTAATGAATTTTCACGTAGATCTATAACTAACAAAGGATAAGGCACCACCTAGGAAGAAATGCAATATTAAGGAGAGAATCCTAGAGTAATAGTAGTGTAGGAAAAACTAAAGAATAAAATGAAATTACTAAAGGAGTTAATAATAAAAGTTATCCTAGAGGTAGAAATAATAGAAGTGTAGGCTTTTATTAGAACCTTTACATAAGTTACTATAAATATAAAAGGAGAGATAGCTTAAGCAAAGACTAGTATAGGAGATCTATAGGCATTAATTATAAAAGCAGTTAATAGTAAAGTTAAAACCATAGTTAAGAAGGCAGTTAAGGAGGCGATAAAGGCCGTCCCTAGGACTAGATTGATAGTTAGGGGGACTTGGGCAACTATTACAGCTTATGGAGTTATAGGGCAGAATATGACGATACCTTTAGCCCGAACGGAGGGTATGGCAATACCAGCCCGCTATTACTAGGAAGCAATAGTAAAGGGAAACACCATTAGCAAGGCAGTTAGGAACAGATTGCTAGGAGAGATTATAAAGGCAGTAAACAGCGCTATTAGCATAGAGGAGGTAATAGCAGCATACAGGCTGTAGAGTGGAGACATAGTTATTATATTTACTAAGGCAGGGAGGAAATAGAAGGAAAACACGGCCTAGGTAAGAGTTACCTTTGGACCTATAGCGGAAGTAAACAGGAAGATGTTTAGTGTAATTATTAAGGGATTCCCAATACAATTAATAAACCACATTGTGATTAAGGATATAAGGAAAAACATTAAAAAGGAGAATGGTTTAAACATAGCGAAGATAATAGTGCAGAAGCCAAAGGGAATAGCAATAAGGGCACCACTAGTGGTTAGCGTTAAGGGCACTAAGGCAGCAAACCACTTATACTATAGGGGAATAGTATACTAAGCAGAGATTTTTAACGCCAAGCTATATAATAAGATGGTCCACCTAAAGCAATATTATAATTACTATAAGATTAGACACATTGCTAGGCACTATAAGGAGGAAGTAAGATACAGCAGGTATACTGCTAGAAAACACCCCAAGGGAGAGAGGACTTGCCCGACGTTAACAGGCAAGGTACAGGAGAGATGCCTAAATTACGCAGGGGCATATCCAGCATAATCTTGGCTATGCTTAGTAAGTAATAATAGGTGGCAACAGGCCCGGGAGGCTTACGCTACAAGGCTGCTGTTCTTCCGCAACCATCGGTCAGAGGCCGTGACAGCTACTACGGGCAAGGGTTATTATAAAGAAGAGACCGGGGGATTAACAGAAAGGCAGCTAAGAGGAAGGAGCATATAACTAAGGGGCCTTTTTACAAGATGAACATATAAACTATGATTAGGACGGCAGAGACCGGCAGAGGAAGGCACAATGCTGGCCTTCCTATAACTGATAAGAGAGCAGAACAATACCGGAGCCAGCCCAACCAGGGTGCTCCAAAGCACACAATAGAGTACATAATTAAGGTTATGTACTGGAATACACAGAAGAAAAGCAATCTAGTATATCTGGCGTTGGGGCATGACGTTAGCCCTAAGGTGATAGCTATCCAGGAACCAGGAGGCTATAACAGTATACTGCTGAATCTATCTCAGGGGCACTATACATTAGCAATATACAGTGGAAGAACGGCGATTTATATACACTAGAAGGTTGAGGCAGGGCTTTGGACTATAGGGAGGGGGGAGGATTAGTATAGTATTAAGCTATATAGAGTAGAGGTATATAATATATATTCCCCGGCTTATGAAAGGGGGTGGCAGACGCCTCTATAATACTTTGCTGATACCTAGGCAAAGGGCCGGAGTGTGTTTATAGGGGACTTTAACTAATATTACCCCTTATGGGACAGATTTAGCTAAACATCTCCGGGGCATAATAAGATATTAGAATTTATAACGAGGTAGTAACTCGGCCTAGCTACGCTGTTTAGGGAAGTAATAAGGAGAGAACATGGCAGCAGGGATAGCACTATTGACTATATGTGGACTACCCACGACGTTAGTGTTAAATTCATTAGGCTAGTAGAAATCGCCGGATCTGACCATATACCCCAGCTTATTAGCATTAGGATAAATAAGGAATTAAGCAACAGCCTAGGGTTAGTCCGGGGTTAGAGGACAGCGGACAAGAACCTTATTATAGCAGAGGCTTTAAACAGGCTTAGAAAGAAGGGGTTAGAGCTTCCGCTGTATAACTAGCAAGAAATTAATAACTATATACAGTGGCTTACCTAACAGCTCACGGAGATAGCTAATATAGCAGCACCTAAGCGACCTTAAGGGCGCAGCAAACCACAGCCTTAGTGGAATAAAAAGGTAAGGGACGCAATAGCAGAGGCAAGACGTGCTAATAAGCAGTGGCAGCAACAACGGACGTAGGAAGTATGGCAGGCCTTAACAGAAGCTATAAAAAAACAAGATTATGTTATCTCAGAGGAGAAGAAAAGTAGCTGGTAATAGGCAGTTAGCAAGTTATCTAGGTCTAAAGGGAGTCTTTAGACCCTAGAGCATTAGGCCTGGCTATAGAGTGGACTTCCTCCTAAAAGGCAACAGGTCCTACTACTAACCCGGCCAGGAGATGACAGCAGGGAGGAGATAGTGGAGGTTACATATAAGGGCAAGGCAAGGGCATTTATAGAGAGGTTCTTCACTCCATCCGCAGCTAGGGCTTTAGGTCCAGAGGCAGAGAAGGGGACAAGATACTGTAATAATAATTAGGCAGTTCCCGTGTTTATAGAGGAGGAAATTAAAAAGGTTATGAAGAATACAGCAAGTTAGAAAGCCCTAGGACCGGACAAGCTGCTAACGGGTTTTCTTAAGCTATGCAGAGCGGCCCTAATATCGTGTTTAATACGCCTTATAAATGCTTGCTACGGCTTGGGATATTATCCGGCCTCCTTCTAATAAGCGAAGGTAGTAGTTCTATGCAAACCTGGGAAGTCCCCTAAGGAGTTAGGCAGACCGGGGGGGTAGAGGCTAATATTGCTGTTAAACATAATAGGCAAAGTAATTAAGGGAGCTATTATAAGGAGGATTACTATTGTAGCAGAGGAAGGCTATATACTGCTAGACATGCAGATGGGCAACAGGGCTGGTAGATTAACAGAAATAGCACTAAGTACGCTAAAAGAGGTCGTGAGAACGGCGTGGCATTACCGGGGGATAGTATTATTACTACAGCTGGATATCACTAGGGCGTTTGACACCATTAGCTATAAACAATTAATCCGCACTATAAAGGAGTTAGGACTGCTAGGGTGGATGGCCAGATAGGCACAGGGCTTTACATTAGAAAGGAGAGTATAATTAGCGTTTAACGGACATATTACTAAGGAAATCTAAGTTACTGCAGGGGTTTTGCAAGGGTTGCTAGCATCTCCTATCCTCTTCCTGCTCTATATTACGCTACTATATTAAAGACTAGCGGCGGCAGAATCAACGTTAATATTGGGGTTCTTAGATAATATAAATATTATAGTATATAGAAAAACAGTAGAGGAGACAAAAGTATGACTAAAAAGAGCCTAGAGAATATGTAAGGAGTGGTTAAAGGAGTATAGGCTAAGGTTTAACCTAGGAAAGAGCAAGCTAATGCACTTTATAAGGAAGAGGCAGGCGATTATAATGACGATCCGACTTAGCAGAGCAACAATACAACTAACACAATCAGCGTAATTCCTAGGGGTTTGGATTCACTGGAAGCTTTGTTAGTCAACCCATATAAAGAAGGTGAATGCTAAATTATTATAGCAGAAATTAGCGCTCACGGCGCTGGCTGTGTCTACGTAGGGATGCCGACTAGAGTGTGTAAGATCCCTTTATATACAGGTAATATAAAGCATAATAGCCTATAGAGCTAGGATATACCACACCTATAGCGAGCCAGAAGGGGTAGCACAGGGGGTAGTAAAGGTATTTATAAGGGAATAGAACGAATGCTTAAGGCGGGTTATAGGGGCATATAAGGCGACGCCAGTAACACTCTTGGAGACAGAAGCAGCAGTGCCGCTAGTGGATTTGTACCTTAATTACGTTAAATAATAATTCTACTAAAGACTTAAGGATAGTAGCATAGGCAAGAAGATACAGCAGGCCTGTAATTTAATAGCATTGTAGCTATGACGCTAAGGAAAAGGCCGCCGACGTAATCACTATAAGGCGTTTCCTGATGCCCCCCCCCCCCTCCCTGGCAGCCTTATAGCTAGATAGGAATTAGAGAGGGAGTGGGAAAAACAGTGGATCTAGTAGAGGCGTAAGGCTTAGGTGAGAAGAGGACAGGCAAAAGTAATAGCAGTAAATAAGGAACCTAACTTTAAGAGCATAAAAAAGATAGTAAAGCTTTATAATAGCCTGCTTAAGCATAAATCTACGGCCCTAGTTCAGCTTTGAACAGAAAAAATAGGGCTGAATGCCTTCCTTTACAACAGATAAGTGCCCGAGGTAACTTTACTAATATGCTAATACTAGGGAGGAGATGAGGATATCTACTACCTTATCCTGTTATGCCTAGAATATAACCATTTAAGACTGATTCTAGTAGTGCCTGTAATAAGAGATCTATGGGAACTTAGGGCGGCGCTTAACAACAAAAAGCTAGCACTAAATATCGTAAAGTAGGTGCTTTTAACTAGGTGACTTTAGCAGTACAGGTTAGCAGAGGAGCTTGGTAAGGCATAGCAGATATATAATAACAAGGCTAAGAAAGGGACTAAAGGCAATAGAAATAACAGAATAGAGAAGGAAGAGCCGGACTAGGAGGGGAGGTGCTTATAGGGGGTTTTTACTAACATACTAACCTTTTATATAAAGCATAACCACACTTCTGTTATTATCTGTAGTTCCGGGGAACTGGCAGATATCTTATACTAATGGTTGGAAACAATAAAGACTCTATATCAGAGGCTTAGCGGGAGCTATATGGAAGAATATGGGTTTTCTCCCCTATCTTAGGGTTTTTCCTATATTAAGAAGTTAGTTGATGAACTAGTTAGTGGCTCTAGCTACCTAGCGTACATGAATATATATATAAATTAGCCCCTATAGTAGTATTTTTCCTTTTATTAATTTTATTAATTTTATTATATAAGTTTTTCTTTTTAAAGAAAGTAGCTTACTAGCTAACTCCTTTAAAAATATATTTATAAATTCTTTATATTTTAGTAAAAGTGTTTTTATAGTAACCTCTTTACTTATTTTATTTTTATTTAGCTCTTCTTAGGAGATAAATAGTTATACTATATATTAGCTAAGAATTAGTATTATACCTACAGCTTTTTTTATATAATAAATCTATTATAAGCTAATAACTAGCTTTAGGCATTTCCTTATTACTAAATATCTCTAATAACCTAATGCTTATAATAGTACTTTTAGCTTATAGTCTATAGCCTAGTCTATTCCTAAGATTAGTCCTTCTTTAGTATTTGCTATATAGTAGTAGAGTTAGTAAAATTTGCTATAACCTATACTATTTGTTATTTATACTACTCTATTAATAATACCCTAGTGCTTTAGTTTTATTAGTAAGGCGCTTTTTAGCTTTACTTTATTTACTTTTACCCTACTCTAGTTAGCTTTAAATAATAAGTTTAAATATATTATTAATGTTAGAATCGCTCGTCTGGAGGATGGAAGGGATATACAATAATAACCGGGAATTGTAGGTTATATGCATAATACACGTGCCCTAATTAGCTAAATTACTATGTTATATAACCTAGGGCAGTACTATGGCCATAACACCACACTTTTATATTATCCCCCTTTTTTCCCTTTAAATAATTATAACTATATAAAAATCAGACCTTTATTACCCCCCCCCCCCTGCGTTATTACTATAGTATATTATACCCTATAAAACCATTACTAATTACTGGTTATTATAACCATAAATTGGCTAGGAATTAATAAAAGAGATAAAATTGTAATATAACGCACTTATTTATTTAATTATATAAAATCCATTATTTATGCTACCTAAAAGCAACTTTTTTTATTATTATTAACTTTTGCTACTTATTTATAATTATTAAGAAAGTTTCTTTATAGAATTTACCCCTTATTATTGATTTTATTATTAGTTTATAATTAAAGTATTTTTTTTACTATCTATTATAAAGAAAACCCTAAAAATAGCTTTAACTTTTACTACTAAAGCTAACTAACCCATTTAAGACTCCTTTTTTATAAAACTCTAAGAGTATTTTAAATACTTTATAGAGAAATAAGCTAAAGCTAATAAAAAAATTAACCCTAAAAAAGCTATAACTTTTAAACTTTATAATAAATTTGCCTACTATATTAACTAATATAAATCTAATAACTAATAAGGTACTAGGTTTTTATTTATATACTAAGAAGACTTTAAAGAATAAAATGCTAATATTTTTAAGAAGATTACCCCTAAGGTTTAATAAGTACTTTAAGATATTCTTTAAAATTAAGGGATTAATATATAAAAAGGATTATAAAGACTAATTAACTAGGTACTTACTAATTTAGTTAGTATAAATAATTCTGTCTTCTTTTTTAATAGAAAGCTCCTAATAGGATATAATAATATTAATATAATAACATTAATAATAACCTCCCCTTACCCTAACCCTCCTAACCCTCCTAACCCTCTTACTAAAAAAATAATAATAAAAATAATAATCCTCTCTCTCCTAAAAGAATAAACTATATTAAAGGAAATTACTAATATAGACTAAAAAGCCTTAAACTTTCTCACTAAAGTTTATAATAAGGAAAATAAGTATTTTAAAGCACTTTTTAACTTTATATATTTAAAAGTCCTAATCTTTAAGAATATTTATATAGTATAAGGAATTTTACCTAAGTTATACCAATTTATATTATTAATAATACTTATAAGTAATGCCTATAAGTATTACCTTAAGAAATTTAGTAAAAGACTTATTTTATTTAATATAATAACTAAGTAAATAAAGAAAAACTTTAAGACAAAAGAAAATTAAAAATTCTACTAAATATAATTTTAAGAGATAAAGTTTTTGTTGGTAACGCTCAGGTTATAAGTATGCTGCAGCACAAATGTAGGAGGGGGGTTTAATATTTAATTCATCTATATCTCTAAAAGAGGGGAAGAAGCAGGCTACAATACAAAGGTATAGTGTTGTGGCCACGTTACAGCTCTTAGGTCACATGACCTATAATCTAGCTAATTAGGGTGCGTGCATTCTGTATGCGACCTATAATTCCTAGTTAATGCGGCGTATTCCTTCTATTATCTATATAAGCAATTCTAATACTCGCAAATTCTCTCTTTATTAAAGAAGAAGAGGAATCGCTTTAAAAATGCATAAAACGCCCTAATAATCAGATATCAACTAACAAGTAATAAAGCGAAAAAAAACATCCTTCAAATGAATGACTTTTGTTGGTCCAGGCCGAATGGTTGTTAAGGTAAAGAGTGTTATGGGGGGGGGGGGCCAAAGGGTGTAATTCCCGCGTTTAATCCTACCAAATTAAGCGCTTATAATTGCGTTTAAATTCATCGAATTTAAACTCTTTATTAGGCGCTTAATTTATTGTTTAATTTAGTAGGGAATTAGGACTTTTCTATTCTTTGGCGGCTCTGGTGGCGGCTCTCGCAGCAACTCTTGCAATAGTAACTCTCGCAACAGGTCTTTTGTGTAAAGGTCAACTGTAAGCCGAAAGTTGGCCTTTTAATTCTTAGTAAGAAAAGCCTCTGCTTAAGGGTATTTAACTTTTTTATTCTTTAGTAGCGGCTCTTAAGAGTGTTTCTAGGGTCTTCCACGTCCTCTTTATAGTAAAGTTATTAGGTTATTAGGGGGGTTCTTGTGGTTTTCGTTATAAGCCGGGGTATTCTTGTAAATTTCATTAAGTTTGGCGTCTTCTTGCCCTTAGCTGTTTAGGCCGTGGCCTTGCCCTTCTTAGGAAGTTAAGGATATTCCCATAGCTTTATTATCTTAAGCTAGGTCTTTCTTATAATAAAGTTCAGGAGGAGTCTTATAAACAATTTTGCCAATTTTGACATCTTCTTGCCCTTGGCTTTTTAGGCCGTGGCCTTGCCCTCCTTAGGAAGTTAAGGATATTCCCGTAGCTTTATTATCTTAAGCCAGGTCTTCCCTATAACAAAGTCTCTTAAGAGTATTAAGGGGGCCGTGGCCTTGCCCTCCTTAGGAAATTAAGGTCATTCCTGTAGCTTTATTATCTTAAGCCGGGTCTTCCTTATAACAAAGCCTCTTAAGAGTATTAAGGGCTTTTTAATTGCTATTAGAAATTATTCCGGTTAGGTTTTATAGTTTTAAGATATTAACAAGGTCTTTAGAGGCATTTAATCTTAATCCTCTGGCTATCTTAACACTGTTATTATTAAGGTAATCACAAAGGGTATACCTAAGGTTAGTGTTACTTTTATTAAATGCATCCTTAGTCTAATTCTTATAATCTCGTTAGAAGTTAATAAGGAGATTACGACCTATTCCTTTGTTAAGAATATAGTAGTTAATTGTATATATAATACGGTTATTAATCTGTTGTTCAGTAGCTGTATTAATATTAATGTTATTAACTAACTTAGTCTAATTCCAGGATAGAATTAAATAGTACTTATAAAGTTTTTAGGGAAGAGTGCTCTTTAGAAGTTTTCTTCTGTAGATATCTTTTTGGAGTTGTTTATTAAAATCATCTATTTTTCCTTAGCTTAACGATATTTTAGTGTTTTTGGGTTAAGCTTCGTGTTTAGTGCTGATTAAAGCGGTTGGCGTTGGTTCTCCGTGAATAACGGTGAAGATCTGGTTTTAATTGTGGATAAGTAATAGTTAATAATAAGAGAGAAAATCCATAAGAGTTAAGTCTTTTTATAATTATAAACAAGTAGCAAAAGTTAATAATTAAAGAAATAATCCTTTAGTTAGCATAACATTGGAATTTCTCGTAGTTATGTAAGTAAAAGCATTCAGATAAGTCTCTTCTGTATATAACCTAATAAATCTATGGTTATTAGCAACTACTAATTAGTATAGGTAACGCTTAGGTTATAAGTATACTGCAGCACAAATGTAGGGGGGGGGTTTAATATTCAATTCATTTATATCTCTAAAAGAGGGGAAGAAGCAGGCTATAATGTGGAGGTATAGTGTTGTGGCCACGTTATAGCCCTCAGGTCACATAACCTATAATCTAGCTAATTAGGGTACATGCATTCTGTATGCGACCTACAATTCCTGGTTAATGCGGCGTATCCCTTCCATCATCCATACGAGCGATTCCGACAGTTTTATTATATTATAGCTAAAAATCTAATAAAGACTAAACTTAAATATTTAAAATTAATAATTTAATAGCTCTTAAACCTATTTAATAGTTTTTATTACCCCTTTAAGAAAGATATAATCCTTAGGTACTAACTAGAAATATTTATTTAAGATAGCCCTAAATTTAACTAAATAACCTATATCTAAACTAATACCTATAAAGGCATAGTTAGTAATATTTACTACTGCTTTATAATAAAGGATATAATAAAACCTGTTTTAAAATCATTTATAAGCTAATAAATTGCAAGAGAAAGTAAGTACTAACCTTAAAATACTACCCTAAGCACTAATATAGTCTTATTTACTAACTAATAATATTTATAAGCTTTTTAACCCTAAAATAAAGCTAGATTTAAAAAATACTTTATTTATTATAAAGAAGGATATTAATTAACTAACTATCTTATTTTTAAGCAAAAGAAAGTAAAAGAAACTTAGTAGAGTAACTAAAGGTATAAATCCCCTCCTTTTAAATGCTAATTTTATATATTCTTATAAGTATTTAAAGGTAAAGACAAAAAGTTATTACCCTTAGATAGTAGTAATAAGGATAAATATAAAAAAGCTACTTAAAATGCAGTATTTATTGCCTTTAAAGAAGACAAGGTATAAAGTAATAGAGAAGTACAAGAAACCCTTATATTTATAAATTTCTTTATATAAGCACCTAATCCCCCTTTTTTTTCTGCCTTAACTGTGGATTTCCTATAAGATAATATATTTAAATACGTGTTATTTATTAAAGACCCTTACGACTATAATACTAATAAAACCACATAACAGTAGGTATTCCTTATAAATTTATAATATACTATAGAAATGTTTTATAGTATCCTCTTAGATACTAAAGCAGCTAGAATCTTAACTACTAGCTAAGGTTAAGTTAAAGCCTTAATGCGTCTTATAACAGACCTTATAATTAAGCCTTCTTTTAACTAAAAAACCATTAACTTTAGTGCTAGAAGTATAACCTTAAATGGCATTTAAAAGCTTTTTATAATCTTTAGTATGATTTCTTTTTATATTCTTAATAGTGCTATATCTTTTCTATATCTTATTATAAATATAAATAAAATAGGTGTTAAGCTTAATAATCTCAAGAACCTTTTTATTTAAGAAGAAAAGAAAGTACTTATTATTTAGAAATAAGAATATCCTTAGTAGATAATTAGTTCCTAAGAACCTGCTGTTTTTATGCTTTTAAAAGCAGAAATTTACTAACTTTATTATTAATTTAGCTACTCTTTAATTAACTAACTATATAACCTTCTTACTAAAGCTAGTAAAGATATTAATAAAGCTAATATAAGAAAAATTATATATACCTATTACTAATGCTAAATAAATACTAAGGCTTTTAGTAGATTTAAGTTTACCCTTAAAGACAATCTTAAATTTAATTATAAGGTCCTTATTAATATTATACAAATTAATAAGAAGCCTGTTCTTTATATTATTAACTTAGTAACTTTATTTTAAGCTGCTTACTTTCTTAGACCTTAATAATAAAAAGCTTAAGATATTTAAAATGCCCTTAAGAAATATTAAATTAATATATATTTTAGGCCCCTAGACTAAATAGTTTATAAAACTAAAAGAAACTTTACTTTTAGTAAATTTAGGCATTTAGCTTAATTATTATTAATTAATATTAATAAAGTCCCTATTAAAGCATATAATAGTATTAGAAAACTTAAGCAATATTATGCCTTTTTTTAAAGAGTATATAATATTATTAAGACTAAAGCTTATAGTCTTCTCTTAAAAAAGCAAATGCTTTAGATAGCTATTAAAGCAGTTAATAACTCTGCCGGCCTAAATAGTCTTATTTCTACCCTCTTAGTTTTTAAAACCTATTTAAAGATAATAAATAATTCCCTCCTAAGCTTTATAATTACTTAAAGAGCTAAGATACTTTAGAAAGTAATAGATAAAGTAAGATATAGTCTTATAAGGCGCTAAGTTAATAATGCCCTTAATACTTAAAATAGCCTAATAACCCTGCTAATATATAACCTTCCCTTAAACTCTAATATATAAGTTTATTATAAAAAAGGCAGATAAACTAGCCTATATAAGCTTTTTTCAATAAAAAGAGAGACTTATATTATTAAGATACCTTATAGCCTTATAAAGTTTTAATTTATAGTTATTAAACTATATATTACTTTACTAGAAGCAAAGACTTCTTATAAGAATAATTAAGTTTAAAATAAGAAAGCTATAGAAATAGCTTTAACTTCTTAAGAAGGGCAAGGCCTAAGCCTAAATAACCTAGACTAGGAAAACGCTAAGATTAATAAAATTGTTTATAAGACTCCCCCTAATAACCCTATAAATCTACTATAAAAAGGCTACGGAAGACCTTAGAAATACCCTTAACTAAAAGCTTTCCTTATAAAGAAAGAAAAGGCTGATTTTTAACTTATAATTAACCTTTATATATAAGGAAAAATTACTATGCCTGGAGAACTATTTAAACTCTCTAATAAGGCTAAGATTAATACTTTGCTAGTAAGAAATATATTTAAATTTGTTTAATTTAACCCTTAAAAGCATAAAAGCAAGAGACTTTTTAGTTTATAAATAGTATATAAGATTAAGGGTAAAGTAATTAATTCCCTATATAAAAAATCATAATATATTATTTAAGGCTATAATAACTATAGAAAAGAGGTTATTTTTATATAGTCCTTAATAATTTAAAGAGCTAGTTAGAGGCTTATTATTACTCTTGCTTTATTATTAAAAAGAGAAGGTATTATAGCTTAGTTAAGGGACATTACTTAAGTATATATGTAGTTATAAATAAAGCTTAATTGCATGATTCTTATAAAGGTTTTAGTATAAATTACATACCTTTACCTGCTAGATATTATTATAGTTATAATAAAGGTGCTTTATAAAATTATAAAAGCAGGTATATATTAGTAGTTAATGTATTTTAATTATTATTGTTAAAAGATTTATATAATTACCTCTACTTATAACCTATATCTCCTTATTTCTTTAAAGGAAAGCTCTTATTTTAAACTTATTAAAATACAGACTAATAATATATAAGGCCTTAGTAACACTAAATTCTTTAATTATAAAGAGGTTAAGTTAAAAAATACTGGATTTCTTATAAAGCTAAAGTAATGCCTAGAGAAATTAATACTATTAATGTTTAATAGTTGCATTTTAAGCAAAGCTAATAATAATACTTTCTTTTTATAATAAAAGGTATAAGGAAAAAAGCTGTTAAAAGTTAACTAGAATAATTAAGCTTAAGATATTAAGCAGAGGGCTTAAGGTGTATATATTACTCTTATTTGCTAATTTAAAGCCTCTTATAATCTTTCTATTACTGTCTAAAGTTAATATCTAGAACTTAATAATATAATAAAGCTTAATAAGAGGCTTAGATAGTAAGTTAATAATTAGAGCTATAGACTTTACTATATACCTCTCTTACTAGAAAATGCCTCTCTTTATGTTTTTATTAACAGCTCCTTTATAAATAATAAAGACGTTAGCTTATAGCTTAGCTATATAATTATTCTTAGTAATAAGGAAAAGAATATTAATGCCTTTAAATTCATGCTTATAGGCAATATTATAACCTATAGCTCTATAAAATCTAAAGAGTTATAAGAAGCACCTTAGTATTAAAGCTATATAAAATAGTCTAAGAAGTTAATATTACTTATATAATAAGTATAACTTTAAGCATTATTATTAATTAATTAAATAAGCTAAATATCCTAATTATAATATATACTAACTTTTTCTTATTATATAAGTATATTATTAAATTAAGCACTATAAAGGAGAAAAGGCTTATAATTAATATTATAGCATTATAATAGTTATATAAGCAAAGGAAAATCGCGGAAATCTAATAAATAAATGGTAATAATAACCTTACTAATATAATAATAAAGGCCTTTCTAAATAAAAGCCTTAAGACCTTTATAACTAAAAATAAGGCTTAAATCTAAGTAAAAGGTTAGGTAAAGAGACTAGTGTTAAGCTTTAAAGCTAAAGCTGCTTAGGAGGAATTAAGCGTGTAATAAAGAGTTTAAATTGAAAAAATTTAAATATAATTCATTTAAGGGGCTTTAAGGGTGCTCTAGACTAAGAAAAGTTATTTATTCAGGTAATATTTTTTATGTATTATAACGTTATTAATTTTTACTTATTTATTGATTTTTACGGATTTTTTACATGTTTTAGAGCGATTTCTCTTTTTTAATAAAGAGAGAGTTTGCGAGTGTTAGAATTACTTGTTTAGAAAATGGAAGGGATACACAATAGTAACTAGGAATTATAGGTTATATGTATAATATGCGTGCTCTAATTGGCTGGATTACTATATTATATGACCTAGGGTAGTACTATGGCTATAACACTATACTTTTATATCGTCCCCCTTTTTTCCCTTTAGATAATTACAACTATATAGAAATGAGACCTTTGTTACCCCCCCCCCCCCCGCGTTATTACTGCAGCATATCGTACCCTGTGAAACCATTAATTAAGTTTATTACTCCTGGGTTAAATAATATGTTTACTACTACCTAGCTTCCTTTTTACTATAGTTTTATTTTTATTCTTATTTAAGAGTTATTAATTTTATTCTTAAAGTCCTTAATTTAGCCTAGGGGTTTAACTATAATAATATATTCCTAAGTATATACTATAGTTACTAGTATTATATTTAGGTCTATAGCCTGTGCTAGTTTCTTATAATTACTATAGTATAAACTTATTATATGCTTATTTAATCTATATATCTTATAATTAAGTGCTTTATAATAAAAAGTAATATAGCTATATTTTTTATATTTAAAACAGGAGTAAGATTGCTAGCCCTAGGTTATCTCTCTCTTATTACTTATTTCCTGCTTATCTTTTAATAATAATATTAACCTAGCTTATTTCCTATAAAAATAGGGTCTCTTATTATATCCCTTAGTAGCTACTTTTACCTTATAACCCTATTTAATAAGGTATACCTAAGATTTAAAGAACTCTTATTTAAGGACCTACTTTCTTATTATATAGTTTAAGCTATTAATAAACATATAAATCTGAATTCTCTTAGAGATATCTTTAGATAACTCTTCTTTTATTTTTCCTTAAATCTTAATAAATACTATAAATAGCTAATTATTTTATTATTATAACTCTAGGAGTAACTTTATTACTTTTAGGTAGTATATATTCTTATTTATTACTTTATTTTTTAGCTATATAATAAAGTTCTTTTAGCTATAATTATTAAAGTTTATAATATTATTTATAGCTATATACTTATTTTATTATTACTTTACTTTCTTTACTAAGTAGCTACTAGTATAAGTAACCTTAGTTAAATTATTTATAAAGATTGCTTTATTTATAATAAAAGCTATATTTAAGTTTATAGGAAAGAATTATAAGTTTTTATAGCTATTTCCCTTATAAACTAAGGCTTTTAATTATACTTTTATAAGGCTATGTTATAAGTAAGTTATTATTAATTAATTACCTAGAGTATTTATTTAAAAGAAAGTAGTTAAACCAGGCTTTTTTAGTATAGTTATTAAAGGGTTTATTAAGTTTTGCTATATTTTCTTAAGTTATACATACTTTTAAATAAAATATAGCTTTTTTATAGCTTTCTTAAGTTTTTAATTTAACTCTTTTTCTTTATTAGCCTATATATTAATATCTTAGGTTTAGGTATACTAGGGTTTAGGCTAATAATGCTAATTACTTATAGTGCTATTAAGACAAGTTTATCTTATTTTTATAGGTCCTTTTGTTTTACCTTTGAATATAAGTATAAGGGTTTCTAGCTATAGTATAATATCTTATACTATAGTAATACTAGAGCTGCTTTTATTTTTATTAGGTTTATTTAATACTTATATAGTTACTATATTAATATAGCTACTTACTTATATATTTATTCTTTAGGTTAATATCTTTACTAAGCTAATAGTTTATTATTTTTATAAAAAAAAGTAAATATTCTATTATAGTTAAAGGTTTACTAGTAAAGTAAAGGCTATAGTTAAGCATACTTAAAGCTAGATAGCTAGAGGTAGGGTTAGTAATATAAATATTATATTTACTAGCGTCTCTATTTCTTTATAAGGCCTGTCCCCCTATATATCTATATATAGCTAGGGCGCGGCTTACCCTAGTGGGTTTCCGTACTCTTACGCTCTTGTCTCGTAACTCTCCTGACAGTATAGCTTAATAACTATAAATTAAAACTTTATAGGGCTATAAGGCATTTTAATAACATAAGTCTTTCCTTTTATTAAAAAAACCTTAAATAAACTAGTTTATTTACCTTTTTTATAATAAACTTATATATTAGAGTTTAAGGGAAGATTATATATTTGTAGGGTTATTAGTCTATTTTAAGTATTAAGGGCATTATTAATTTAGCGCCTTATAAGACTGTATTTTACTTTATTTATTACTTTTTAAAGTATTTTAGCTCTTTAAGTAACTATAAGGCTTAAGGGGGAATTATTTATTATTCTTAAATAGGTTTTAAAGACTAAGAGGGTAGGTATAAGGCTATTTAGGCTAGCAGAGTTGTTAATTACTTTAATAGCTATTTAAAATATCTGCTCTTTTAAGAGAAAACTATAAGCTTTAGTTTTAATAATATTATATACTCTTTTAAGAGGGGTGTAATATTGCTTAAGTTTTTTAATACTATTATATGCTTTAATAGGGACTTTATTAATATTAATTAATAATAGTTAAGATAAATACCTATATTTACTAGAAGCAAAGTTTCTTTTAGTATTATACACTATTTAGTTTAAAGGTTTAAGATATATATTTATTTAACATTTCTTAAGAGTATTCTAAATATATTAAGCTTTTTATTATTAAGGTCTAAGAAAGCAAGCAGCTTAAAATAAATTTACTAAGTTAATAATATAAAGAACAGGCTTCTTATTAATTTATATAATATTAATAAGGACCTTATAGTTAAATTTAAGGTTGTTTTTAAGAGTAAACTTAAATCTACTCAAAGCCTTAGTATTTATCTAGCATTAGTAACAGGCGTATATAATCCTTCTTATATTAGCTTTATTAAAATCTGTACTAGCTTTAGTAAGAAGGTTATGTAATTAGTTAATTAAAGGGTGGCTAAATTAATAATAAAGTTAGTAAATTTCTGCTTTTAAGAGCATAAAAATAGCAGGTTCTTAGGAACTAATTATTTACTAAGGATATTCTTATTTCTAAATAATAAATACTTTCTTTTCTTTTTAAATAAAAAGGTTCTTAAGGTTATTAAGTTTAATACTTATTTTGTTTATATTTATAATAAAATTTAAGAAAGGTATAGTACTATTAAGAAAAAAAAAATTATACTAAAGATTATAGGAACCTTTAAAATGCCATTTAAGGTCGTACTTTTAGCACTAAAGTTAATAGTTTTTTAGTTAGAAAAAGGCTTAATTATAAGGTTTATTATAAGATGCATTAAGGCTTTAACTTAACCTTAGCTAGTAGTTAAGATTCTAGCTGCTTTAGTATTTAAGAGGATATTATAAAACGTTTTTATAGTATATTATAAATCTACAAGAAATACCTGCCTTTATGCGGTTTTATTAGTATTATAGTTATAAGGGTTTTTAATAAATAATGTGTGTTTAAAGGCATTATCTTATAGGAAATTTACGGTTAAGGCAGAAAAGAGAAGGGGATTAGGTGCTTATATAAAGAAAGTTATAAATATAAGGGTTTTTTGTGCTTCTCTATTGTTTTATGCTTTTTCTTCTTTAAAGGTAATAAATACTACATTTTAGGCAGCCTTTTTATGTTTTTTTTTATTACTACTATTTAGTAGTAATAACTCTTTGTCTTTACCTTTAAATACTTATAAGAATATGTAAAATTAGCGTTTAGAAGAAGGGGATTTATACCTTTAATTACTTTATTAAGTTTCTTTTACTTTCTTTTGCTTAAAGATAAAATAGTTAGTTAACTAATATCCTTCTTTATAATAAATAAAGCATTTCTTAGATCTAGCTTTGTTTTAGGGTTAGAAAGCTTATAAATATTATTAGTTAGTAAATAAGACTATATTAGTGCTTAGGGTAGTGTTTTAATGTTAGTACTTGCTTTTTCTTATAATTTATTAGCTTATAAATAATTTTAAAACAGGTTTTATTATATCTTTTATTATAAGGCAGTTATAAATATTACTAACTATGCCTTTATATGTATTAGTTCAGACGTAAGTTATCTGATTAAATTTAGGGCTATTTTAAACAGATATTTCTAGTTAGTGCCTAAGGATTATATCTTTCTTAAAAGGGTAATAAAGACTATTAAATAGGTCTAAGAGTTATTAAATTATTAATTCTAAATATTTAAGTTTAGTCTTTATTAGAGTTTCAGCTATAATATAATAAAACTTTATCTTTTAAAATTATGTTTAGTAGAATTTTTAATTTTCTTTAGTCTTAAAGTTTTCCTTTATCTGCTTAGTTATTATATTAAATAAAATAAGTTTTCTGCTAAATTTCTTAAGGTAATACTTATAGGCATTACTTATAAGAATTGTTAATAGTATAAATAAGTATAACTTATAGGAAATTACTTATACTATATAAATATCCTTAAAGATTAGGACTTTTAAATATATAAAGTTAAAAAGTGCTTTAAAATACTTATTTTCCTTATTATAAACTCTAGTAAGAGAGTTTAAGGCTTTTTAGTTTATATTAGTAATTTCCTTTAATATAGTTTATTTTTCTAGGGGAGAGAGTATTGTTATTTCTTTAGTAGGAGGGTTAGGAGGGTTAGGTTTAGTTATTATTAATGTTATTATGTTAATAGTGTTGTTTCCTATTAGGAGCTTTCTATTAGAAAAAAAGATAAAATTATTTATACTAACTAAATTAGTAAGTACTTAGTTAATTAGTTTTTATAATCCTTTTTATATATTAATCTCTTAATCTTAAAGGATATCTTAAAGTACTTATTAGACCTTAGGGGTAATTTTCTTAAAGATATTAGCATTTTATTCTTTAAAGTCTTTTTAGTATATAAATAGAAATTTAGTACCTTATTAGTTATTAGATTTATATTAGTTCATATAATAGGTAAATTTATTATAAAGTTTAAAAGTTATAGCTTTTTTAGAGTTAATATCTTTATTAGCTTTAGCTTATTTTTCTATAAAGTATTTAGAATATTTTAAGAGTTTTATAAAAAGGGAGTC
>AFQZ01000748.1:0-25636 GCA_000222935.2 Aciculosporium take MAFF-241224 | reverse complement strand
GTCATTATCTACACGCACATGCACGCGCAGAATGAAAAAAAAAAAAAAAAAAAAAAAAAAAGGTAAAAACAAGGAGAATCGCCATGGGCGGGTGTCCTGTTTGTCATCATCTGCACGCACGCGCACGCGCACATGTATAAAAAAAAGAAATCTATTCAAATCGAGGAGAAGAGCGCTACTTCCTTGGAGAGAAAGGGGTGCCCGACTAGGTTGGTTGGTTGGTGCCGACGGGGTCTGTTGAGGGAAGAAATGGAACCACGTGAAAAGTGGGTAAACTAGGTGGCTATAAGAATTGGACAGGAGAGGAGTCGATTCGTCTAGCGAGAACAGCAACGGAGTAACGGCCCATGAAGAAGCTCGACGAATGCGTCCACTTTCAGGTCCCCATGAAGAACAACACACCCAGCATGCGCACACACACACCGCCTGCGCCCGCCCCTTGCAGAGAAGAGCAGGGAAAAAAAACATGGCGCTCCATCAGCCACGCAGACAAGTATGCATGCATAAATGCATGTGGCCGTTTCGCACACGAGGCCACCCCCTGCACATCACGCGACGATTGCGCCTCGCTCTGTTTTCAAACATGCCCGTCTTTGCTGTGGAGAGAAGCCCGCTTTGTTTTTTAAACTATACACTCCCTTCTTTACCGTGGAGAGAAGCCCGCTCCGCGACCAGCCTCGGCCCAACCACGCGCACGCAGACGTACGTTGGCATGGAAGAGGTAGGAAGTACATCTCAGAGGTGGGAAGCAGACATTCTGCCGCATGTACATATACGTACCCAAGTACCTACCTAGGTAGGTACCTACGTACTTGTCCAAGTACCTACTTCTTAGACTGTACATAGGTACCTAGGTACGCCGCAAATGCCCCAGCGCCTCAGGCGTCTGCTCGTCCGTCCCACGTGTTGCGTGGAGAAAAGGGAATCACGTGAGAAATGGGTTTCCGTACTTGATGAATTCACGGGTGAGTAGATAATTGAGCGTAGCAACAACAACTACCAATTGACGACGATGAACCCCCTCAGCTATTGCGTCATATTTCACACGTCCGCCCCTGCACCACAGCACACACAAGCCCCCCCCCAGCCCATCACCCCCGTGGACGGCTCATCACTCACCCAGCGAGCTGGCCGTGTCGTCTGCGTCTGCGTCTGCGGCGGCGCAACGCACGCGGCATGCATTCCACGAAGCTGCATTCCTCGCATGTACAACAACAACAACAACAACAACAACAACAACAACAACAACAACAACAACAACACACCCATCACGGCAACCGACCGATCTGGTGTGGTGGGCACATACATACATACATACATGTTTGGGTGTGCTCTGCGCGTACGCGGCGCAGCAGCCAGACACACACCACGCGCGCTTTACCTTTTCCGTGTCGCCCAGCAACAACCCTCGCGATGCCAGGAACCAGATTACGCAGACAAGAGCGCCAGATTAGACAACGAATTAATTTGCACCAAGCCTGAGTGAATCAAGATGCCTGGTGTACAATACAATACAATACAAAAAAAAAAAAAACCCTACCACTCGTACACCCCCCCATACGACAGAGTATCAGGACAGAGATGCCAACCCCCTTCTCCCTCCCTCCCTTCCGTCTCTATACCCCCCATCCGTAAAGAATCGAGACACAAGACTCCATGGACGACACGACACGTAGGACGAGGGGAGACGGAAAAAAACAGGCTCCGCAAACCCCCCACGTACACATCCACGGAAGAGATGAAAAAAAAAAAACCCCCAAGAAAAAAGAAGCAAAGGAAAAAAAATAGAAAGAAAAAAAAGGTAGGGCATAAATTGTGTCCTATTTTCTGACGGTCAACCTAGTCCTGCACGACGAATTGATCGCTCCTACTACGTCCTAAATACGCTTCAGTTCATGTACAATTCCTTCATCTCTTTTCTTTCCTTTATTTGAGCAACGCCTCCCCTCACCAAAGGCCAGTAGGAGCGTTGTTGAGATTATAAAAATGACTGCAGGTCGCTTTGGCAAAAAAAAAGAAAAAGAAAAAGAAAGAACAAGAAAAAGAAAAATCCCCCGTCTCTCTAGTACTAAATATTGAGCTTGATGCCAAAGGCGGCAGCGACGCTGAATGCGTCCTCGCACCCGCAGGCGCCCTTGCCCTTCCAGTGATCAGGGTACAGGGTGAAGAAGACGGTAGTGTAGCCACAAGCATGGCGAATGGACGAAATGGCGGCCGCCTGCTCGGCCTCGCCAGCAATGGCAAGACCGTTGGATGCGCCGGCAGCCGGCCAGCCGCATTCCAGGTTCACGACTCCCTTGCCGCCGGGGCAGACCTTGCCAAGCAGGTCAATCTCCGTCTTGACGAACTGACCGGCACCGGCTGCAGAGACCTGGGGGTTGAAGTAGGGCTGAATGTTGGCGCCGACAATGTCGACCTCACCGCACATGGTGGAGGCGACGTCGCTGCGCTGCCAGATGTTGAGCGTCTCCGAGATGGTGAATTGGCCCGTGTACTTGCCGCTGATTTTCGCCTTGACCGTGACGAGCAGCGTGCTGAGCTGCTGGGGCGAGCAGAAACCGTTCATGATGGCCTCGTTACCGACCACGACGAGCGCGACGAGCTCCCAGCTGTTCCAGGCGACGAGCAGGTCAATCTGCGTCTTGATGTCGGGCGTGTTGATGTCGCAGCCCGAGGCCTTGACGAAGACACCCATGATGATGCGGAGGCCATACTGCTTGGCGGCGTTGCCAACAGTCTCCAGCGCGTTGCACTCGGCCGCGTAGAGACGGATCGTGGTGAAGCCGGCGCCCTTGATGCCCGCGAGATCAAACATGACCTCCTGCGCCGTCTTGCACGCGCCGTCGGTGGACCTGTAGGGCGAGTAGGTGATGCCCATGTGGTCATTGTCGCTGTGCAGCCCGTGTCCGCCGGATGGTGGCTTGGCGTAGGACGGCGGGGGAGCCACATCGCCGCCGTCGGATGGCGGACCAGGCTTGTTGGCTGGCGGAGGAGAAGGAGCCTGGTGAGCTGGAGGACCAGCCTTTTCGCCGGCTGGCGGAAAGGAATCCTGGTGTGCTGGAGGAGCAGGCTTGTTGGCTGGCGGAGGGGGAGGCATCTGGCCCGGAGAAGCGGCCTTTTCGCTGGCTGGCGGAGGAGAGGAATCCTGGTGAGCTGGAGGACCAGGCTTGTTGGCTGGCGGAGGGGGAGGCATCTGGCCCGGAGAACCAGCCTTGTCACCAGCTGGCGGCGTACCATTGCCGTTGCCTGGCGGAGGAGGAACAGCCTGGGTCATCGTGGGCAGACCGATCTCCGCACCCGGGCATTTGGTGACATAGTCCGTCTTGGTGATGGTAGGAAGAGGGCAATTGGCCGTCACGATGACCGTATTCACAGGCGGGCACTTGGGAGTGTCTGGCACGTTGGGCACAACCACCGGCGCGGGCGTGTTGATGGCCGTTGGTACGCTAACGTATGTCGTTTTGGCCACTGTTGACGACCTGTGTTAGCCATCTCCGTCTCTGTCCCTGTCCCCCTTTTTGAAGATGCGACTTGGGATTCACGGGAGAAGCATCAAGGGGAATGGAGAGGGGGCGTTGCCATGGGGTCTGGTCACATACGGTCTCCCGGGCCATGGAAGGTCTGCCAGTAGGTGGTGCATATGGGTTTGCAGGCGTTGTCGGTGCCGTTGTCGTCCCTCTTGAACGGCGGCACATTGCCATGACGGGCGTTGGCAGCAGCCATGCCGCTGACCACGGCCACCACGGTGCCGGCGAACAGTCGTCCTCTCATCGTGTCAGGTCGGAAGGTCGACGGTTTCTTGAGACCCCCTTCCTTTCTTCCTGTGGCTGGCTGGCCTTTTTTTTTGGGGGGGGGGGGGGGGGGTTCTTTCTTTCTTGGCTGCTTGCACAACTAGAATGGAAAAGGAATGCCCGCTGAAAAGAGTGAAGCGGTCAATCGGGTTAAATAAAAAAAAAAAGAATGAACGAGAGGACGGAGGCTGTAGAAGATTGCCTTATAGTTTACAACCTCGACATCGGCAGCAGGTGCGTGAAGAAAGGAGGAGCGAGCAGAGAGAGGACGGCGGCCGCAGGCACCGGGCACGTCTCTGTAATATCATGACCTGTGAATATGGCGCGGGACCTTGCTGCGTGGCCTGGGTAGGCTGGGTGGCCTCAACAGGGTGGTGGCATGGACCGTGTCTTGGTCAGGGGTGTGTGTTGGGGACCCGGACTGGACCCAGACTGGACCCAGACTGGCCACTCTTGGCTCGTCCCTATACCAACATTTGATATAGGGGGGTCGTGTTTGTCCCTGCTCCGGGCTTCTTCTTTTCCATCTTCTCCTTTTTTGCCCCTTTGTTTTCTTCCTTCCCCTCCCTTTTTCCCTTCTCTCGGCGCAGCAGCCAGCACTTGCGCCCACGAGCCAACATGTGGTTGCAGGGACCCGACCAGTGCTTTTTTCTCCCGCCCGGCCTCAGGTACCCAATAGTGCTGGGTGCCCCGCCTGCCGGGTACCTCCCGTCATGTCGCGCCAACTTGTCAGGTACCGCAGGACCCAGCAGTGCATGGGAGCCCAATCCGGCTAGCCGTTGCGCCCTCACCGTTTGTGTCCAATGGTTCTGATTCGCCAGGGCCTGGTCGTCGTCCTTTCCCATACACTCGCGCCCAACCTGCTCGCAGCTGACTCTCTCAGACAACGGAAAGGGGCCGGTGGAGCTCTTTCCTGAGCATTTCATTTCCCCCGTCCCGCTTCATCAATGCCCATGTGCAGGAGAAACAGGGCCGGCAAATTGGGGCATGCAAGTCGCCATCAGCAATTCGCCCGTCATACCAACCATTGGATACATACAGCATAGCATGTATGCCATCGTGTGTCCAGGACGGGGAGATGAATTGCCAACTCAAGTAAATGAGCTTCCGTCCGCGCCATAACCTTTTCATCAACCCTCTCTTCTCCCCCCCCCTCTCTTTCTTTCTCTGCTCGAGATGCATTTGCGTCTGAACATAAGCGCCATTATACCCGGTCATCCTTTACCTCCTTTCCCGGCGAAGCCGGTCTATCAAGTAAGATGAGTCGAATCGAGTCCTGGTCCCTGCTTGGCCAACCAGTCATTGCCCGCACTTTCTTCGGCTGCCACCGTCCCTGTACTGTAATATTAATATTAATGCAAGGCCCGAGACGGGGGAAATCGATTGTATCCTCGCAAGCCGGTAGCCCACGGTAGAATCCTTTTTCTCAGCCTCGCCCTGGGCGATGAAAAAATTTCCCACCCGTTCTTCACAGTCTGCGCTTGTTCTTCTTCTTGCTTGAGCCGCTCCCGTACTACATATCCCGTTGTCGATACGTACACGTACATACGTGGTGAGGTAGCCGACGCGCCGCACACAACATGTTGTACTCTTGATGCCAGCCGATTTCTAGACGTCGTATGGTGCATGTGCATATCGTCCATATTGTTTCGTCAACGCCTGTTGGTTTGTCGTATGCTTCAAATTATGAGCTCTCGCTTGCCGTTCCCCCCCCTCTTCTTATCAAGTCCTTAGCGCTGTTGAACCGAAGCCGACCCGCTGTCCACAGCTTCTGCCCGCTCCCGCAATCAATTTGCCAGATAGTTTACCTGGGTATGATTACCCATTTATTAACACACCGACAAGTGGTCTCACTAGGCTAAGTTCTAACCCGTATTCTTCTTCTCCTTTTTCTTTTGTCGCGAAATTGCCGACTCGTTCATCCCACGTTGGGTGGCCGAGATCGACATAGCGTGATTTGCCATGCGGGGGGGGTCCATGTTGTTCCTTGCGTATCGGTGCAGTAGGTGCTAGCTGTGTACCTCATAAAGTAGGTTCCTAGGTATGTACGCGAGTACCTCCTACATAATGCATGTAGGCTCTCGTATCGGAAGCAACTCCCTATTCGCTGGTGCCTTGCTGGTGCAACCTTGCTGGCCACCAGACCGTCTCTTTCATTTGCATGTATCCCGCTAACGATATGTGCATATGATAAACTCATCAACGGACTCGCTCTTGATTCATGAAGCTCAGCTTGTAGGACCGTTTGAGCTGTACTACCGCGGCGATTCTGTCGTTCCGATGCTATTTTTGCATTCGTAGTCAGTATGATACGCTTCCTAGTATATATGTACGTATGTAAGTATGTAGTACAGAGTTTGCTTAAAGAGCCAACTGTACCTCTGGTGTTTGCATCTTGGATCTGATTCTTTGTCAAAAGGCTCCAATCTCAAATAGGGCTGCAAATACAGCTTATATAGCTATATCCAATTATATCACCCTAAAGAAAAAAATGGGAAGTATATGTATCTGCATACATACATATGTATGAATACTTCACCCCCCAAACTATTTTCCACAAAGCCGTGGAGGGCAACTGGCGCTAGACGATTCTTTTGATGGAACCGAACAGATTTCTTGAAAACCCACCTTTCTTCATGGTCAGTCGATGTTCGACACGGTCAGGCTGTGCATTGTCGAACCAGTTTTCCTTCGCTTCGAAACCATTTGATTTATCCATCTTTTGTATGATGGATGACTTGTATGTTCGTCCTTGCGGAGAACGGGCTGCGATTGACCAAGTGATGGAGTTGCTTCCATCGGCAAAATGGGTTGGCTGTTATCAGACTTTGGTGGCTGTTGGGTCCGTCAGTCCTACCTACCAAGGTACATAACCATGCCGCCCGGTCATGTGACCTCGCGCTGGCCAAAGAAACTCAAAAATCACCAACAGCCACCCACGTGGTAGGTCCCTACTTCCATGAAGCAAGCTCATGCTGTTCTATATTCGCCATGATTCGTCACACGAGGCCAGCGTTTGTGTGCCGGAACTGTGTAGCTCGTGTTCGTGGCGTATCAGGTGGAATTCGTACTTGCGTACGACCAAGTTTCAAGGTCAACCGTACTTTATCCTTTAAAGTTAGTTTCCAGTGATGCAGCCTCCGTTCTCTACATTTTGCTTACTGGATGACAATGCTTGCAGAGATGCGCTACGACCCAAAGCGTACTACCGGATTCTCCCTTGGATGGAAAGGCTACCTTTTCTCCATTTTCAAAAGACAATGTCGATCCACCTTGCCAAGACGACTCTGGCGGCGACCTACCGATACGTGAACGCCTCAGACAATGGTTAGGCATGAACGACACAGTAGCCGCAAGTTCCATGCCTCCGGACGCAGTTACATATGAAAACATTGCGAACAATGTCAGTCGGACGCAGTCCACTGGATCAGCTGAACTCGATCAGCTACGGTCAACGCCGGGACGTATGGCCGAAGAGGCAAGCAAAGGGGAACCAGTCAGTACGGATGCAGAAATCCCTTCAGTAGGGTCCGACTCGAATAGTCCTGGAGACCTGGTAGAACTCAGGCGAGTGCTACATTTTCCTCCCTTGTTTATCGCCAAGTCCATCCTCTCTTTGACATCGCATCGCTGACTGTCCGATAGGCAGCTTGGATCCAGGGTTCCAGTATTCGCCGTTTACCTGGGCTTCTTTGGGGGTAGAAACCATTTTTATGCAGTCAATGGCAAGTGGATCACGAGCATGGGCTTCTCTTCACTATTTTCCGTGTCCAATTTTGCCACGTCCCAAGAGTTGCTGCCTTTACTCGCAAAGATTCCGCAGAACGCTACTCCCGAACAGTTCGAGGAGCTACGCCGCAATGACCAAGGCCCATCGAGAGAAGACGGCCTTGCCATCATTGATAAAATGACAAAGTTTAGATGGTCGTCCGAGGCTATTTACCAGGACCACATGACCAAGCTGGATGGAGCTCGTGACTTATTGTCGAATACAAGCAGCTCCGTGTACCTCAGTCTCTTTGAAATGGCAGACGTCCTGCTACCGGCGGCTCTCAAAGGAGAAAAGGGTTTCCCTCCGTCCGCCCTCTATGCTGTCCATACGGCCTTGTCTCGCAACGAAGTAGGGTTCAAACCTTTGAGTACTTCGGCAGATTGTCACCGCCGAGATCATTTGTTCGAAGTATTTCCATCCAACCACATAGACGTCATGACTAGAATCGCCGCCTGGGTCCGGCAATACAGCGAAGAAAGTGCCAAGAAGCTACGGCCCTTGAACCCCAACGAGCTGGAAGGAATTGTTTTGGGCCGCTTCATTGTTCAGGCACGGCATGCCGTGTCACGAAGCCGCCAGACTCGGGACTGGACGCCTCATGGTATCCTAAAGACAAGCCCTAGCGTCACCTTACCTCGAGTTGATTGGTACCCCGAGAGCAAGGATGTCATTGCCTTTCTGGAGTGGTGGGCGAGCTACGATCTGTTCGATGCTGGATCGAGATACCACGCTTTTGGCGCCCTTATCCTGAGATCGTTGCGTCTTTACGAAGATGCAACACTAGACCAGAGCACGGCATGGACATTTCTTCAGGAGATTGGCATCATTGCGCCGTGGGAAATCCCATGCCGCTACAGAGTCCGATTGCCAGGTACAGGAATAAAAAGAGGCGGGGGTCTTGCACGCAAAGTGCCAGAGAACCTGAAATCCTCAACCAGACCCGACATCGCCGAGGGGGCCAGGATATTCAGGAAAGGCTCCCCAGTCCTGTGCATTGACGCACCATCCACAACGCTTATCGATGACGGCATCTCGTTGGAGCGTACTGATCGGGCCGACGAATTCTGGATCCACGTACATGTCGCTGATCCTGCTTCAGCGATACTACCCGAGTCGGAGCTCGACAAGTTCATGGAACTGATACCGTCGAATATTTACCTTCCTGGGCATCTGCAAGCCATGCTTCCATCTGGGCTGGGTGAGGACAGTTCCGAAGACTACACGTCAGATGCTCTGATCAAGCACCACTCACTTCGACCCGGAGGACCGGCGCTCACATTTAGTGCATTGGTCAACGAATCTGGCGACATTCTGGATTATCATATTGCACCAAGCACTTTAAACCATGTCACTTACCTAGATCCTGACGACGTGTCCGAGTTTTGCGGCGAAGTTGCACCACCACCAGCACCCGCGACGGAGACGTACAGTCTCGACGTCGGCACCCCTCCGGACAATGCTGTCACAGCGCCGGAGCGTCCCATGATAAGTACGCAGGCGCTGGATGAGGCAAGCAGGGTTGACCTCATGACACTGAGTCGCCTGGCGCGAGCAGTAAAGGAAAAGAGATTAGCCAGGGGCGCATGGCCATACTTTTTCCCCAGACCAGCTGTTCAGGTTTCGTTCCACGAAGCAATCCCAGAAGCAAACGCTGAAAAGGGAGGCCTGCTGTTCCCGCCAGACCCTTACATAAAGGTCGGGCAAGAATCTTCGAGCGGCTGTTCTGTGGTGTCTAGCACTATGGTCCTAGCCGGAGACATTGCGGCGCGATGGTGTTCAGGCCGCGGCATCCCGATTCCGTACCGCAAAGATGCAAGATCGGCAGAGAACCAGGACGCAGCATTCAACTACGCAACCAAGGAGATCTATCCTCTCATTCATAGGGGAATCGAGCCCTCGCCAAGTCACTACCAGAAGCTTTCTCAATTGACGGGAGGACTTCGGATATCTGCAGAACCAGGTCCGTATTTTCTCCTTGGCCTAGACATGTATACCAAGGTGACTTCGCCCCTCCGCCGATACTCCGACCTCGTCACACACTGGCAAATTCACGCAGCGTTGGCGCACGAGCGAGAGACGGGTCGAAAAATGGATCCTTTGGTAGACGACGTCGAGAAAATCGTACCATTTAGCAAGACATCACTCGGCGAGATGCTCCCTCTACTGCATATGCGCGAGAAGATGACGCGAACGGTGGCTCGCGGCACACTCGACTGGATTCTCATCGCCCTCGTGCGTGCATGGCGCTTTGAAAAAGACAAGGCGCCGCGCACGCTTCGCTTCACAGTCGCATCATGCTGGCGGCAGGGCCTCATAGGCAGCCTGGACGTGTTCAACCTCGACGCCGCCATGGACATTGGCGGCCTCAACGGACGTCGTCTGATAAAGGACGTCCGAGTCGGTGACGAATTTGAAGTCGAGCTTGCCAATGTCAATGTGCATTCGCGACAGGTCCTTGTCAGGGCGCTACGATACATTGACAAACAACAGCCCGCTTCATCATGAGCCGCAATGTTGCTGTTTTTGTTTCTCCTCGTCCGTTTCCCTCGCTACCTTGAGTTATCGTCGTTCTGACCTACAAGCTGGAACATGCCACTCACCAGTCGACCAGGGGACGGGGCCAAGTCAAGACAAGCAAGCGCCACAATCCATCCAACCCGGCTCAAAGGAATGAGAAGCCCCAACGGGCCAAAAAAAAACCCAAAACCAACGCACGCTGAGACACTGGTCTGCTCCCCCACGATAGACTTTTCAACAGGGCCAAGTGGATCCATCTCGGGTCCCTGTTAGATCACATCTCTGTATTTCAGAGGCAAAAAAAAAAAACCCCGGATTGACTTTGGCCCCCACATTCTTAACCTAGCATCATGCGTTCTGCTCGCGGCAACCTATCGTGTTCTGACCCCGGACCGCGCTTCTCCCCGCATGTTCCACCACCGCTTTTACGCAGTACGTCATTCCAGTCGTCGGTTCGTCTTTCTCCGGGTCCCCTCCCAGGCGGAGTGGGACGAAAAGAATGGAGGCATGACATGACATGTCTTCACTTGTTCACCAATTATGCGTCATGATGGTGGGCTGCGTTGTTGTTGCATCATCTTGTTTGTCGGTTTGGAAGGGCTGGCGCGTGGCTTCTTGGTACATATCCCTCCGGCGGACCTCCCGGAATCGTGTATTTTATGCCCTCGGTTTACTCTTTTTTTTTTATTTCCCCTCCTATAAGCGTAGTTAGTCGATGGTATGTATGATGGATGATGATGGGTGGAGGGCAACTCGCATGTAAAACACCACCTGTATCACTAGGACCAATGACCAATACAAAGGTCAGAAAGTTGCGCCAACTTTCCGGTGACCCCAAAATCACATACATACATAACATAATACATGTACACACTCCCACGAATACGAACCCCAGCATACTTAGGTACAGGTAGATAGAAAGAACCACTTCGCAGCAGCTCGCTTACCGTCCCTCTTTTCACTTTCACAACTCCAAGGCTTCCCGAAAAGTCTCATCTTGATTGAATTCGCTCGCTTTTGTTCAACTATGTACACTACATATTCGCATATGCCCTTTTATTCCACAAGTTCCCCCGTCACTGCCAGAATGCGATTTGCGTCCGTCCATCCGCTCCTCCAATACAAAACTCCATGCACCGAATAACGAACCCGATCCCTGCCTTACATCCCTGCCTTACATCCCTGGATGCCGTCTTCCAACAAAAAAAAGGACCAGACAAGACGTAAATCAGATAGATGTCCTCGCTAAAGCAACCAACCACTTGTCCATCAAATACAAGAAACGGCCTTGTTTTTTTTCTGTGGTCTTTTCTTTCTGTTTTAAACCAAAAAAAAAAAAAAAAAAAAAAGAAAACACATGTTGCCCAAATAACAATACAGAGGCAGAATCCCACCCGATATGTTTTGGGACCCTGGCTGCTGAGTTTCCCTGATCATGAGCCATGATCATGATGCCTGTTTCTGTGCTTCCTATTCTCATGTTTGTCCGATCCTGCCATCATGCAGCGGCTCGAAACTAAACGAGGAAGAGCGCTCCAAGAGTAGACTAATAATAATCGTCATGTCTAGCACTCGACTAGGACTAGATATCCATTGCATATTTCAAAGACAATAAATATGCATCTTTTTTTCTTTTCCCCATGCAAGCAAAAAACGCACTCGGCTCGCTCGAACCGTAGTTGCATCGCAAAAGAGGCAGGCAAGATTTCCCTGATCGTCCCGGGGCGGCTTCGAGACATGTACCAGACTGGGTTGGCGGCCAGCATTGAATCAGCACTGCGTCCTGAGACAGTCGCCGGACCGACTCCGGAGACGCACAAGGCGTGCATGCCAGAGTAAACATGGTGCCAGAAATTGCCATGGCTAATTGAGCGCAGCCTCGTGAAAAAAAAAAATTGGTACAGTTGAAAAGGGTAGGAACCAGCGTGACGGTTGTCTCGAAACGCCCACTTTTTTGCATGTCGTATAGATGCCAACGAGAAATGCTGGTCTAAAGGCCGGGTTCTAGAACCTTGTTTCTAACCCATCCGTTGTAGCATCTCGAGGTGGGTACTGAGCTGAGTCGGCCTTTCACTTGCGCCACCCAACATTCCAAATGACATGAGCAATGTCCCGCGCCGTGTTGACCGTGTCAATCACTCGACCAAAGATGCCGTCGCCTGAGGCGGCTTCACCTTCCCCGCAAGGCATGAACATGCCTGATGGCGTCCGACGCATACCTGCTGGCTCATCCATCAAGCTTCCTCCTGATGGTGATCGGTGTAGGCCACTACCAGCCTGACAGGCTGAAGGCGATCGCCATCCTGCGGTAGAGCTTAGCTTCCCATCACCGATAATGTCGTCGTCGTCGTCGTCGTCGTCGTCGTCGTCTTCCTCGCCATGAAAGAATTTCGATGCGTGCTTGACCGGACGCAGAGTTTCCTGCGATGACGAAGGCGAAATCATGGGGCTCCAGAACACCCCTGTGCTGTGTTTCATGGCGGTTTCTTGTGGCTTGGGTGTGTCCTTGCGATATTTGAGAGTTGTCGACGGAAGCTTGGCAATAATTTTGCCCTCTGAAGTCGTGAGCTTCTTGCTTCCTCTCTTGGAGGACGATGCAGTCCGCTTCTTGGTCCTGACTTGCTTCATCATGACGCCACCGACATCCGAGTCGCTGTCTCCGCCGAGATAATCCTGGTCAAAGTCGTCTTCATCTTCGTCCTTCATGTTGACGGCGATGCATTGCTCCACTTGCTCGTTGAAGTGAATATGCTTGCGATCTGGAAAGGGAGAAGACAGGTTGGAGGAATCTGTCGTTGCAGCCAATGAGTTGTTGTTACCTTGGCTTTCTCTTCGTGTAGAGAGGGGATATGTGACGTAGTAGTCAGTACAAGATATATCCGTGCTGTGCTGTGAGACAACCCCGGTTTCTTGTGCTTGGACGGCGGCCGTCGCTTGCTTCAGCAAGGATGCAGAGACGAGTGATCTCTGCAACATGACCTCAGACATGCTTCGCTTCTTCAGAATGGGCTTCTTCTGCAAGTTGACAAGTGAGTTTGTTTTGGACAGCGCCACGCTCGAAGGATCAGTTCCAGTTGGGTTGAGGTTCTTTGTCCCGCATTGTAGCGGCCCGTATAGCCAAGTAACATCGCAATCTTTCAGCCTAGATTCGTGTTGGAAATCAGTCAAGCCGTCGCACAAAATGGGGGTGAACCATGATGCCAGAAGAAAAAAAAACACTTGTCACGTACCAGTTCAGCTCCTCGGGGGAAATTGTCTTGAGGTTGCTTCTGGCTTTCATCCACGTCCGCCATGAAGCATTTTCGAGTCTGGCGCCGTTTGCGTACTCGCCCTTTTTTGAAACAATATATCTCCAAGATGACCAGATATCCTCCTCTTCCCAATCATGCGATAAATAATCCACTTGCCGGGATGGTCGACTTGACACGGCGGTGTCATCTTCGGCATGTTCGGCATGTTCGGCAATTTCGGGAGTGACGGGCCCAGATAGTATGCCAGAGCTGTCAGGCTCAACAGGAGAGGCGTTGTACGAACCGCCCGTGTTGGGGCTCGGCGGAGGTTCCGGATCGTCGTCGTGTTGAAACTCTGGTTGCAAGTAGAACTTTTCTTGTGAAAGCAGTGGCAAACTAAAGTGATCTTCAGGACTCTCGTCAATGCCAAGCGTCTCATCGAAATCGGACGATATTGACACGTTACTCGCGGGTGTAGAAGAAAAAGAAGTGTCGGTAGACTCTGGCTGTAATGCTGGCGGAGATGGAGGGGCAGAGGAGAGTTCGGATTCGGGATATGCTTTGGATGCCGGAAGGTACGGACTCGGTAGATGTGGAGCGGATGTAGCGCGGTATGCTAACGAATGACCAAAGCTCGTTTGCGATTGAGATCGCCGCAACGATGAAAAGTAGCCATTCTCTTCGGTGGAGAGGACGGCCGCCATTGTGACGGATGGCTGGCTGTGCAACTGGTTGCAGGCGCGGAGCAGACACTGCGCAGACGAGAGACGGGGCTCGCAATCAGCAACACATGGATAACGTCGAGGGGATCTCAAGAGTGAAGGCGAGGGTCCCGTGTGTTTTATGCAAGCGGCCTCGGTCCAGTCAAGGTCTTGATTTCATGTGGTGGTTTTGAGGTGTCGGCGTCGGCGTCGGCGTCGGATTGCCGATCCAGGGTTTTTGGTGTAACGGTAACAAGAGGCCGTGGAGATAAAAGGTGGGGGCTGCGGCACTGCAATGCAGGCAGGTAACAATTTCCAGCTGATAAGAGAGGGCTACAGCGATAATCAAGAGGATAAACCACGACCATGGACAGGGTGCTCGAGCACGCACGGGGTGTCGTCGAGTTCGGCTCGGCCGCGGATTGCGTCGTTACAGTCTTCTTGTCCGGGTCGCAGTCTTGTTGAATTTGAATTGAGGGAAAAAAGGTGCGAGTGACCCGACTGGGAAGAGGGAAACAGGGAGAGCGCAGAGTTTTGAGGTCAAAAGGGCGGATGGGCATGTACCCGTACCGCGAGACGAAAATGGCGAACGGCGAGTGATGGATGGCGTCAGCCTCTTGCGTCCGTGGATTGCTCCAAAACCGAAACGTTGTCAGGGTGAGAGGATGAGAGGAAGAAGAGGGAACGGGAGCGACTTTGAGAAGACAAGAGTCTGGGTCTGGTCTGCTAGTGACAAGGAAAAAAAGGCAAGACGGATTAAACAGCGCTAAACTGGATGGAGTAGGCGTGGGGGTAATGGCAAGATAGCACAGGAGAGCCAACAGGACTGATCAATTGTGCTCTTGAACAGAAGTAAGTACGAGCGAGAGAGGCAGAAGGTGGAGATGCAAAATGATGTAGAGAGATACCAGAGGTTGATACGGCGGCGCATGGAGCATGCATCGATGGAGTGAAGCCGAGAGCAGAGACAGAGAAGAGACTTCTGCGACAAGAGGTATGTACACAAGTCAAGGCACGAGGCTACTTCCTAGGTACCTACTTGGTTAGGTACCTACCTAAGGTAGGTTAGGTACCAGGTAGGTTAGGTAAGTACTTCCCAAGGCCAATGGTATGAGGGTACGAGGGTACGAGGGTACGAGGGTACGAGGGTACGAGGGTACGAGGGTACGAGTGTACAAGTCCCACTTCCTACCCCACCTTTTTGCTTTCTAGCGACAGCCACTGCCCGCCGCATCCAGCCAGAGCAGTCGTGGCTGTTCATCGTCTCTGGCGCTAACCAGTAGGCCAAGGCACCTACAGCAGCCACTGGACGGACGGGTACGTGCCAGGGCCGTTCTATTGCTCATGCCCTCCTCTCAGGCTGCAGGTGCATTGATGGATGCGGAGGAAGGCACCACCACCCAGATATGTAGGTCCCTGACACTGTGCGTGCTCACGATAATCAACGACGCGTTTTGCTGCTTTGCCGCTTGGTGAGCCCCACGAAAACCTGTCAACAGATCGACGCACGGACTACAGTCCGCGTTTTGCCCGGCGACTGCGTTTCCTGCAACCAGATAGTAACCAAGACTGCACAGTCTTCATCCGACTGCACAGTCTTCATCCGTCATTGCTGAAGCCGTCGCTTGGGTTCGGCGTGGTTGCGGTTTGGGACAGGCCTTTGCACCGGTTGGATTGACAGCCCATCGCTGCACCACACCGGTGACGCCAAATCACCAGCCGTCTTCGTCCTGCCTTGCCTCCTCGTGACACCATCTCGACTCTCTTGGCCAAACCCCCCCGCCGTATACCTCTGATAAATCCGGCAAGCCGTCTATATACACTCTTCTGTAAACCAGTCCAACCCCACCGGCTGAGCCATGTCCCTCGTCCATCAATCCATGCTTGTTCATCCAAACAGCCTGGAGCGTCAAGTGCCAACCCTATGTATAGACTAGGCTGCTGGCTTGAAAGCTACCAGACGGTAGGCACATGCAGAGTTTTGAGGCTGTCCCTAACTTGTTCAGCCTCAGCGGCGAAAGGAAGACTTGCTTCAATTTTTTGTATCATCCATGTCTTCTTTTTGGTATTGGACGAGCTTGCGTGGTGGCTTCCCGCCTACGCAATTATGGTTTGACGGGTAAAAAGCCGGTCCAGTCCGTTGTTCAAACCATCGTTTACTGCATACCCCTTCTCAGCACATTGATGAATTCAGACAGGCACAAGAATTTCTCCCGTCGTGTTCGTCAAGCACATACCCACACAATGCGCATCGGTGACGAAAAGCAACTGCAAAAGGGGCAGCCGCAGGCCCATTGAAACCCCATCTGCACAAAAGGCCAAAAAAAAAAATCGTCAACGTCATTTCAATTCACCTGCTCAAGGCACATCGAAAACGAACAAGATGACATTTTTCGTTCGATTCTAGTGAGGAATGACGCGCCAAAAACACAGCCTACATGGCGGCTTCTGAGTGCCTGTGTCCCTGTCGCCAAGAAGATCCGGCAAAACATGTAGAAGCGAAAAACGGGATGGATTGGGATGGATTGGGCTGGTGGCGGCTGGCCCATGTCGAGCGCACTTCATACTGGCTTTCATCGCCAGCCATAGTTGCGGCGGTGCACCGCACTGGCTTGGATGGCAATGTACCTCTTGAGATAGCAAGCGATGTGCCTGTCGAGTAAAATGAGAGCATTATAATGATTTCTTTTGTGATTGTTTCGTTTTGTTTTCTAGTATGTACCTAGGTCGTTCCTGGAAACGAAAAGATGATATGTCAGCGTGGCTAGTAAGAGTGGCCGGAGGCTTGCTCACTGCTCAATTCTGCGACTGAGCTGCAGGAGCCTTCAGTCACGGTTCTGGGCCTATGCACGCACTGTAATGTGCATGGACCATACTAGATCGACTATCAGCTAAAGATTAGACCATGTATGTTTTCGCGACCACGGGTTTTTCGAACAGCCCGGTTGTAACAAGCCACGACCATCGTCTCCAACTTTTTGCATCTGGTTCGTGCGGCAACCATTTTGCCACAGGGATCCATGGTGGCGTGCGGCAAAAGATAAAAAGCCGGCAGGGTAAGGTGAGCCCGAGCCCGGTCTGCGAACTGGAGGCAGTGCCAGATGACATCAAGTTGAATGATGCTGGGAAAAGAAAAAGAAAAGAAAAAAAGAAAAGAAAAAAAAGAAAAGAAAAGGAAAAAAAGAAAAGAAAAGGAAAAAAAGAAAAGAAAAAAAGAAAAGAAAGAAAAAAAAGCTGGGCAGCGTAGACGACTCTTCCCTTACTTAAAAAGTTGGTGCAGAACGGTGGCACCTGCCGCAGACAAGACGCCAGCTGGCAAGTCGCCTAGATGCAGGTGTTCTTCCTTCCAAGTGTCCGATATCGAGAGATGGTGCGCACGCGGCATGTCACTGGCTGGAATATCACCGTACACGGGCGTTTGAAACGCTGGTGGAACCGCTCCCAGATAAGGGAAGGCAAAATGCAAATCACACACTGGGGGCCCTTCGTTTCGGCAGGAAGGACCCAGGCCACGGCAAATCGGCTGGCTGGTGGCCGCAAGGACAGTGTCTTGAGATTTTTGATGGAGCGAGTGACGTAGCAGTTCAATAATGTCCGACTCTTTGTCCCAGCCGGTCACCATGATCTTCGACGCAATGGTAGGGGCTATAGCCATCTTTTTCTTGAAGAATAGAGGATAGGACGGCAACTGGCCTCTTTTTGCCACTCCAACGCTTCCACATGGACAGATCCGATGCGTCGATGTAACGACGTTTGCACATTTTACAGCATCTATCTCTGGTCGTTGCGTCACTTCTGCCCGGTAATGAACAGCAATCGGGATTGTAGGTCGCGAATCTTGTGGCTGGAGACTTTGGTTCTAAGCATCTCGCGGCGTTTTGCTCCAGATTGTGTTCCTGTCACGCACATCGTTCTTATGTAGGTACAGGGCATTGGCGCGATAAGAGACGATGAGGGAAGACGCTATTAACTTGTTATCAACGGGCATGGCTCAGGTGGAGGCAGCTGGAGGTCGACAGTAGTTCCCACCCAGAGGATGATGCCAGGAAACGCAACCCGAGCCAGGCCGGTCTAGAAAAAAAAAAGAAAAAAAACTCTTTCTGCGGCGGGTTGTTGATGTCGGCAGGGCACGGCAGCGCCCCTGCAAAGTCCCAAAGTCCACGCAATCCTACCTAGGTACCACCTACCCATGTAAGTATGTATCTAGTATGTAAGAAGTGTGTGATATATATATGTGCGCTCATGCACGTGCACGTGTATGCACGCATGTCCGTTCTACAACGACTCCATCCTACACATGTGCATACATACTGCCCTGATGCGTACATGCTGGCCGCATGGCGCCAACAACTCGGCATGCAACCCCGACGAGACCAAATGTACATATCTACGTGCATAAGTAGGTACCTAGGTAGCAGAGCAATATGTAACCCTCGCTCGCACATGTGCTCTGGGCCCGAGCCGCTCATGGCGCCTCCGACCGCAAAGGTTTTTTTTACTTTCATCGGAACGGCATGATTATAAATATATCGATGTGGCCCCATATATGCAGGAAGTCTGTGTCTCGGTTGATGTTTCCCTGATTGTGAATGTACTTATGCAGCCATCCACGTGACACTTCAAGTCCTGCGTTCTTTGTAGACCGACTTACCTCCGGTACTGTAGGTAGGTAGGTACCTAGGAAGGAGCTTTGGAGAGATGTCCATGTTTCCAAATCTCGATCCTCTTCCTTTGTTGGCACAAACTCCTTTAGAGAGTAGGCCATGTTTACCTTTTCTCTTCTTCCTTCCATGGCTTCTTATCTCTTAAACTCCTTGAGAGCGTGCCTTGCCTGCTGGGCTTGCTGGGCTTTCAGACTTCATCTCGTTAAAGGAAGGAAACATGATATCTGCTCTTCGGAGAAAAGCCGACCAAAAGATAGAACATCGTTCTCGAAAGGCCCCCATGCCCCACCCCACGCCTCGAAATGGCAGACTCGGATAAAAAAGCCGCCGTGGCTACGCCTGGTGCCACTTCTAGAACCCCGCAAAATGACGGAAGATGTGTGGTGCCTCGTTGTGTGGTGAAGTCGTTGGTTCTGACTTCTTTTCGGAAGTTTTGATACCCTTGATTTAGGTAGCGTACAATGGGGATGCCCCGCGCAATATGAACTACGTACATGTCTCTCTTAGACTCCTCTACATATGGTATGTACTTGCCTGAGCTGACTTTCTTTTCCAAAAGAAATAGAAGAAAAGAGTAGAAAAGACACAAACGGCAGCGTTTCGTATACAAGACGCATGTACATGCGTGTAAACGGTCCCCCACTGCAGCATGCAACATGGCCAACATCACCGAACAGCATCGAGATCCGCAGATGAGATGGATGGATGGGTGGAGAGAGGAGACAGCCAAGCTTTCGTCGACCCGCAGCCTAGATGCATAGGTAATAAGAAAAAAGGGGCGGGTGGCCCGGCCCTACCGAAAAGAGCTCGCCCAGCGCCTAAATGTGCCGTCATGTTCGGATTGATTCACCTCGACTTGGTTATGGCACCAGTTGGGCACCCCGGTCGAGCAGCAAAGCCGGTAGACGCAGTCGAGGAGAACCTCAATGGGCGGATGAGCCAATGGCATTTTGGCACACGTCTGTTGATATGCATGTGAGAGCGGGAAAAAGCCATGTTCAGCAACCTCAGGACACAATCCTGGACCCCCTTTTCGCATCGAATAACCTTGCCAATCCAAATAAGCAGCCTTTCGCTGAGCAAAAGTCGACAGGAACGGTTTCATCACTGTACCCCCTTGCGTTGCGAAAAAGTCGTCAATCTTTGGACATTTGCGAACAAGTCTTCAAGGTTGCGACGTACACAAAGAAGCCCTTTCCAACTTTTAAATAGCTCTTCTAAGCAGAGAGAGAAAAAAGGTCAAGTCGATTAGAAGGGCTGCGTGCGCCTGGAAGAATGTCTCGGCACCACATCCATATGTACAAATGCTCACTTGCACCATTACTCTCAAGGTGTCTTTACTCGACATCTCTCGGGGAAAAGAAATTGCCCCGTGAATCCACTGCCGGCTTTCCGCCTGAACAACATGTCCTTATGACTCGTCTGATCTTCCTCACCTCGTAGGGTGTTATCAACTGCACAGTGGCGTGGCCGCAGAACTGGTGGAACTCAACCTCGGATACTCATCGGATTTGAGACGATACCTACTTGCAAAAAAGTACCAATGCCATGTTGGTTCCATAATGGTTCGCTCCTGCATTCTTTTCCTGCATGGTCCTTTTACTACAGACGGACCACCACACCAACCATGCGCGTTGGCATGATTTCAAGGCCTGATTTTTGTTTTTCTCTCTCTCCGTGGACTGATTATGTTGCTACCTTGATCATTTTGGAAAAGGGAAAGCAGAACAGGGATCCAACACCACTCCTCGATAGCCCCTGATAGCCCGCCTGCCCTCTCGGGAGTTTTCATCAACGGCCTTACATGATAAGCCTGCACTATTGCCGTCAGCTTTCGCATTTTTCCTGAAATTTCATGTCCTTTTGGGCCGACCAGATGGCGTTATCCGGTCGACATACAGTCGACACACTGCATGGACGCCTAGGCTTGTCTCGAGCCTCAGCTCGGACCCCGACTGCAAAACTTGATCGGCAGCCGACCATGGAGTGCATAGTATTCTGTTTAGGGTCGCCTGAATATCTCCGAGATTGGATAGTTGGTCAAAAGTATTCTTTTCGGCATTCCTAACTGATGCTTGTACTGTCACCATGGGCAATGGCTCAGCTTCCGAATGCACCAGCCGACACAGGAAGATGCGCGTCCCGTCGCGGAGAGTGAACTCATCAGGCAGCAAGGCGGCGTCTGCATCGTTTCTCAAGCACGCGTAGTGAAAGCCACTTCGCGGGGTAAACGAAAGGTCGCGCAGAACATTCTCTTTGCGGGGGCAACATCTCGAACCTCGTAGATGGCGACTTCCCCTTCCCTTTCTGCATCTCCCGGCTTGAGCTGGACGCCAATCTCGTTGTAGATGCGTTGGCATATGTCCTTGAGAGGAGTCGCGTCGTCAGCCTTGACAGCGAAGCAGTGTGCATGGATGAGCGGTAACTCGGTCCCAGTGTGGGGAGAGAAGAGCTTCTCATGTCCATGGTACAGACCCTTGAAATTGTGAAGGAACTCGAGCGCCGAGGCCGGCAGGTTCATGACGTAGTGAGAGATGGTAGGAGGCACAGGGATGCGAGTCGGCTCGGGTCGTGACTCTGGGGGTGCGCTGCGCGATACTTTGGCGGGCTTGACGATGGCACAGTCGCCGCGCTGGGACGCTTCCAGGACAAGATCAGCTGCTCGTTTGATGAAGTCGTGGCCATCCTCATTGAAAGGCTGCACAAACTCGGTGACCTTGTTTCGCTTTACAGTCTCACTGAGATACTTGTAGCTTTCTGGGTTCTTGTCATTCGCCCACACGAACACGCCCTTCTTGCCGGCCGGGGCAGCAAAAGGCCCGATCCCGGCCATGACATCGGCCACGACCTCACCGGGTTTGAACATGGCGCAAATTCGCTGATGCTCCGTTCCAAGCTTAGTATTCCAGTAGACCTTGGAATAGTCAAACTTGAAGACGCATCCCGCCTCGCTCACTTCCACGAGCATGTCATCTGGTCCTGCGAGCACTTGGTAAGAAAAGGTGCGGAATTCGCTTTCCGTGCCAACATTGTCAATCTTGTTGATGACGGTGCGGATGTTGGGATTTTTGTCAAGGATCACTTGGGCGATGATGTGTTTATAAGGCAGGTATTGGCCTCTGATGTTCAAATGAGCTGCAATGAGTTTTTTTTTTTTTTTTTCTAAAAGTCATGTCAGCGGTGAGAAAACTCGCTTTGATTAAGGCTGACGTGTCTCATACATACCGACATGTCCGGCCGTGTTGAAGCCGACGGGAATCTCGCCATGTAGATCTTCTGGAAGAATAGATCTCATTACATCGACTGAGACAATCATGGAGTTAGCACGACAGCTGCCTCCGTGCAAGAGGGCCAAGATCACCATGAGGACGAAATGGGAGATGAAACTCGACACTTACGGTAACTCCACATGCCATACCCAACCGTCACCTCGAACGGCACAACTCTCACCTCTCCCGTCCGTATCGCATCTTTCAACTCATTGCTCCACGTCTCAGGTACTGATAAAGACACGACGCGCAGCACTCCACTCGTCAGCAATCGCTCTCATCCTGTAACAGCCTTCTCATGTCGTCCGAGTGGGAAAAACGAACCCGAGGCCTTGACTACAGGCTTCAAAATAAGACACTTGCGTCCCTGCGCCGCCAACGCGCCATCCGGATCCGCCGCAATCGAGTCAAACCTATCTAGCAGCAGGATTTCCTTGGTCCTCTCCAGCTGCTTCCGATACTTGGAGATGAGCCTGTTCTCCCTGACGCACACAGCACTCGTGGGGAGGCTCCGCTTGAACAGCGACCGATCAAGCGTCTTGAGAGCCCGGGCGGCAGCAGGAGCGCGAAACAGATTCATTTCCAGTTCGGATCGATTGCTCTACATGGGCTTTCCATGGTGAGATGATGGAGAATGAAATACGATGGTGGAAGAGGGAAGAAAGGTACACACAAAACTTTTGAAACAAGAAGGGGAGAATGGACGGTGAAGATAAAATAAAAAAAGGGGGAGGGGGGGGTTTGCATTCAGACCGATGGCAGACTGACCTCCATGGCTGGCGAAACAATGCCCACGTCTTGTTAGTTGGCGTCGTGGGAGAAGAGATCTTCCTTGGCGAGTGAGCCCGTGCCGCACCAAGTTTACAATTGTTGCCTCAACCTGCTCAACCCAATCTACGGACCTGAAAGACGCTGTAAGCGAGGACCAAGGTCGGGGTGAGGTCTGAAGAAAAATTGGTGGAATTTGCGGAGTGGGATGCTGGCCCCACTTAATCCGGGGATAAACCAACGGGACGGGGCTGGTGGTTCGCGATTCCGTCATGTCACGACTTTTATGGTAATTCTTATCAACAAGTGACCAGGACGAGCATAAACACAGATTCCACTACCCCGCGATACTCGTCGTTTCACTTTCAACAAGACCAAATTTTGTATCGCTGGCTGCTTACTTCCCCGCTCCCAGAAGACGGATCCTCGAGCAAGGCAATCCAACACGGAGCCATGTCCAAGCGTACCCTGGACGCCTTCTTCACAACATCATCGTCAAAACGAGCACGAAGGCAAGAAAATGAGCCGAAGAAGAACCAGGTACGTTGCTGTTTTGGAGCATATAGGGGACATCATATACTCGGTAAAAAGGATCGAATTCTGAAACGAGACAAAATATTAAAAAAGCACGGCACCTCAAATTACGCCTCCTATCCTCATCCCATCAGCGGCCTCCCCCACACACTCAGCAACGAAATATCCTCGCTTCCCGCCCGTCCAGGCAGACAGATCAACGACCAGCCAGACCTTGATCTGGTCCACCACGAGCCTTACATCCCGTCCCCCACGGCAAAACACCTGTTTGCGTTTCTGCGCGCCGAATTGCCCTTTTACAGGGTAGAGTATGATGTTAGGCGCGGGGGCGTACAGACTCGTATCAGGACGCCACGGTGAGCTCGTACCCTGTTCCCGTCCTTCGTTTCCTCCCTCTTTGTTCCAATCAAGCCCATAAAATCACATGACATCATGTTCAAGAAAGACGGAAACAAAGGCCCTTCTCAACGACGGCATCTTTGCTTCAGCAGGTAGTGAAACTGACAGATGTGTCATTGCCCGAAAGATGGACAACAGCATTCGGCCTCGATGACACCTCCTTCTTCCGAGGCGGCCACCCCATGGACAAGACCACCGGCTCCGTCGTCCAAGACAAGCGCTACGAGCGCTTCCCGCCGCGCCCCATCCCGGACTGCCTCGATGCGCTGCGCCTCTCGACCGAGGCCGCAACGGGGTGCGTCTTCAACTTCTGCCTCGTGAACTACTATGCTTCCGGCGCGGACAGCATATCGTTCCACAGCGACGACGAGCGCTTTCTCGGCCCGGACCCGGCCATTGCGTCGTTTTCCCTGGGCGCGGGGCGCGACTTCTTGATGAGGCACAAGCCTGCATCGGGGACGAGCGGCGCTCGTAGTGGCAGCGGTCATGGTGCGGGGGGGAGGGTAGCTTCGGAGGAGGTGGGCAGGACGTTGAGGCTGGGGCTTGGAAGCGGCGACATGGTTCTCATGAGGGGGCCGACGCAGGCCAACTGGCTGCATTCGATACCCAAGCGGACGGGGAAGAGGCAGCATGACGGGGGGCGCATCAACATTACGTTTCGGAGGGCCATGGTCAGGGCCGGGACGGAAAACTATTATCATTACAATGTCGGGACGGGGCCGGTGTATAGATGGGATGGGGAGAGTCGACAGATGGTTCTGTGGAGGGAGATTCTGGAAAGAACCGAGGTGGACGAGGATGGGGGGGTTCCATGATGGCATCTCCAATAGACGTCGGTAAGCTATGAAGAGTGTACCCTGGAGAAGAAATAAAAAGAAAACCCCCCAAAGGGTGAAATGACACGGCCATCTATTGCCACCGCCACCACACAAGTCAGAGAGATGACGTGCACATGCCGCCGCCGCCCTCTATTTCCCATGGCGCATCTGAGCCCTGGAATACCTTCTCAGAGCCTTCAAAAACACCTGGTATCCGAATCCTTCATTGTCCTGGAGACAGAAAATCTCCGTCAAGCGGATCTGCCACGGCGGGTACCCCGACAGCTCGACATTGGGGCCGAACAAGATGAGCAGGTCCGGCTCGGGCATGATGCCCTCGGAGAGCTCCGCATCGACCAGCTCCATGGAGATGTCCCGCGGGGAGATCTTGCCCCGCTGCGACATTTCCGCCAGAGTCCTCGTCAGGTCGACGATGGACTCCCTGCCGTCCTGGGCCGAGATGAGATGCAGCTTCAGTTGGCCGTGTTTGTCGGTGCCGGCTCTCACGGGCGACGAGCAGGCGTCTTTGTTGGGCGACGTGAGCGTGAGGCTGGGGTGCTGGCCGGCAAAGTAAAAGGTGAACTTTTGCATGACGGCCTCGCATACGCGCGGCATGTGCTTCTTGAGAATACCTGTCGCGAAGCGTCAGCCAACCCTCACCCTTCCCTATTCTTCTTTTTGTCGGCCAAGATGAGCACGCACCCGTCTTCTCGTACACCGAAAGCATGGGAATCTCGGCGCTGGCGCACCACGCCGCCAGCTCGGCCGTCTCGTCGATGAGGCGGTCAAGATCGGCCTTGGGCCGCTGGCCCTCCTCTGCCTTCAAGATGGCGCTGAGATGGCCCGGTCTTCGGCCGAGTCCCGTGACGTCTCGCCGAATGTACTCGGGCGTGCCGTGGTGGTAGTACAAGACGGACAACATTTGATAGCTGACAATGTGCAGGGCCTGTCGGACGCGGATGTAGAGCGAAAAGAGGCCGTGCAGGATGGAGAAGACGAGCACGAAGAGCTGGCTTTTGAGAAATCTTCGGAAGCCGAGTCTAGATCGGCGCTGGGATTGGCCACTTGAGGCGGCGACGGTCGGGATCTCGCTTGGGCTGGGTAAGGTTGCCTTGAGATATGTTCTGGTGAGCATTTCGAATCAACAAGCTGTTTGGGTATTACCACCTTTTT